>NW_023591377.1:186620-304793 GCF_014843425.1 Jatropha curcas | reverse complement strand
TAAAGATGCTATTGGCACTGCTAGGGATATGCAGCTGTGGCTTGCTTCTCCTGCATGTATCCGAGAATTCCTCCAGGCTGATGCTGTTGGTGTCTTGTGGCAGAAGTCTGTTTGTAGCTAGCGGGCTTTGTCCCTCCATTTGATTTAAAAAAGATATACAATATTCAATAAATTAATTAGCTTCATCCAACTTAACAAGGAGCTTTGAACTTGAAAATACCTAATCACATTCCAAGATTTAGATTTTTACAATTTGGGGAGAAAGAAACTGAAGATAAATTCAACAAATAGAGCTCCTCTTTTATCTAGGATATAAATATAATAATTTCATCTAAAAATTAAACCATTTAGATGAAGAATAAACAAATAAAATATGAACAAAACCCGCAAATGAAAAGAAAATAAAAAATAAACATATATTTCTCGGCTGAACCCACAAATTAATTCAAAAATATATTCAACGATTCCTCTTTGTTTATATTTATTTATACAAAAAAAAAAAAAAAGAAAAAGGAAAAGGGAAAGAAAAAGGAAAAGGGACGAAGGAGAACAAAAAATAAATAAATGGAGATCGAAATAAAAAAATCAAGAATGCAAATGGTGGACCTGGCACTGGTACTACAGTTGAAGAGTAGGACTACTGCGGAGACGACGGCTACGCACTGAAGCAACAGGAAGGGGTAGAAAAGCAATAGGACTTTGAATGGGTAGAACCATAGAAGGAGAGAATAAGCGGCCTAGGGAGAACAAGTTGAGTCAAGAGGATTTTTATTTTGTTTGGAGCAAAACAACGTAATTTTGTTTGTGGATTCATTTAAACATCCTACAACAAAACTACGTCATTTGGTAGTAAAAAAATTATTATTATTATTATTATTATTATTATATTAAAATATAATTACAGCCTTTTAATTAATAGTTATAATAATCTATTTATCTATCTATCTATATTTATATCTGCATCTATCTATACTATATATAAAGGTAGAAAAGAGGAGAAAACGACATTGTCGATATTGTCTTTGTGAAATTTAAAATATCCTAAAATGACTTTGGTTTTAGTCAATTAAAAAATTTTAATCTAAAAATATATATAATATTTCTATAATTTGATTGAATTTTTTTATTTTTTTAATAGATAAATATAATAATTAAGTATTTCAAAATTTTAAATTTTGTAAATTATTAAGAATAACTTAAGAATTTTTAATAATTTATTTCATTATTATAATTTATAATTTAGCTTCAATGTTATTATTTTAAATAATATATGTAAATATGAGGCATTTGAAAATTTTCACTTATTTTAATTTCTTTTAAATAAATGTATCTAGATGATTCAGATTTTGATTTAAAAAGAGTATGGTTAAATTTCTTTAATTATAAATTGCTCTCTAATTTGGTTGGCCAAAAATAAGATAAAAAAATTATTATTTTTAACCATCTCAGATTTGATTAGTTATATATAAATCTTATATAATTCAAAGAATATAATTTTATTAATAATTTGTTAAATGCCTTCATAATTTTGATTGGCTAAAAAAATAAAAATTTATTGTTATTTATAAATATATAATTTAATTATTAGATTGATTTCTTATTCTATTGTTAAAGTATATTTATTTACTACAAGAGATTATAATGAAAGTTACTAACAAAACATGTCAATTAATTATAAAATGTATAATAGAAGCTATACGATGATTTTTATAAATCAATTTGATTTTTACTTAACATTCTTTTCAATTAATAAATTTTCTTAATTTTTATTAAATTTGATAATTACCAAACTACAAAAATTCAATTAAATTACCAAGACACAAATATTATATATATAATTTTCTTTGATATATTTATGTAAAAAAAACTAAATTCAAATCATTAAGATATTATAATTTAATATATGTAATTTTATTAAAATTTACTTATGAAAAAAATTATATTACCATCTAGTATTCATTAATAAAAATTGAAAAATATAAATAATTTTAAGTTACAAATAATCATATATTATATAATAATGTGTATTACTTATTCAAATATCTCAAGCAGTTTGGTAGTAACCTTTATTACTACACGAGGTCTTGGATTTAATTCCACCATTCATCATTAATATTTTGCTTTAAATCAAACGAGCAGCGGGTACTCACCCCCTAATCCCGAGTTCGATATAGGTACAAAATTCACTATCCAAAACCCGTTTATACACTACTCAAACCCACAAAAATAAGGTACAATCGGATCGGGTATCTGTTGGTCGGGTTAAATTATCATCCCTAGCCTCCAACATGTGTTAGTTGCGATATCGATAGAGTAAAATTTGAGTCAGATGAGTCGACATATATAGAAATAAGAAAACAAGTTTTTAAGTAACTTCTCTATATATAGCTTTTATGCTTTAAAAAATAATTGTAGGCTGCGTTTTATGTATTTCTATTGAGAGACAAAAACAACAAGAGTCAGAGGGTGTTTCATTATTTGGATAGTTAATTTCTATTTTCTACAATAAATATTGTTTTATTTATTAGTTTCTGAAATTATGAATGAAATATAATTTTTCAATTTAAACAAATGTTAATTTTATTATTTCTTATTTTTGAGTTCCAATTTGAAAGAATATAATTTTTTAATATTTTCACATTTACATAACTTGAGTTACCTTGAAATGATATTTATTTCTAAATATTTTATAATCGATAAATTTTATTTAGTTATTTAAAAAAAATCTTAAAAATTTTTGTGAAATTTTTAAACTTTTATTTCCAATAATCTAAGCAACTAAATCAAATTGGCCAAAATTAATCCAACGGGATATTTGAAATTTTGATTTTTTTTTTTTTTCCTGCTTTGATCAGTGGGGAAAAAATTCTTGAAAGTAACTAGTGCAGAAATTATGGTCACAAGCCTACAAATGGAATGCAGAGGAAATGAAATGAAATTCAAATTCCCAGTTAATTCTTCCTTTCACTTCATTTTCTTGCAATATCAAGTTACATAGGAGAAAAAGGGAAAGAAACCAGTTTTGTGAAAGTCAAAAGATTCAGCAAAAAATCACTAGCTCACATCAATGAATTGAGCGTCAGTTTAAAACCATAACATAAAAAGTTATGACATCTTTTTGCAATATATAGATATAAAAACTGATAATCATTATAAATAAATGGACATAAAATAAAATTAAAAATATTCAAACTTCAAATATAAATTAGATAATTATTTTAAATGAGTAATAAGTTTAAATTTTAGAGTTAAAAAAAGTATATTAAGTGATCTAATAAAAAATAAAAAAAGTTCAAAATTTAAAATTGAAATACAGATATAGACAATTATTCTAAATGAATATTAATTTTAAAATATGATTATTAGATATAATTTTTAATATTTAAATAATAAAAATAAAACTTAAAGGATAAAAATATCATTTTAAATATAAATGGTATCTAAATTTTATTTTTAATTTATTAAATATATTATTAAATATATTCATTTCCAATTTAGTAAATATATATTTTTTAATTTATTAGAATTCTCTCTTTGTTATTTTAAATGTATATATTGAATTTAATATTTTATTTTTTTTCTTTTAAATCATTTATGTAAATAATAATAATCTCCTACTAGTAAGCAAAACAAATAAAAGAAATGATAAAATAATAATAATAATAATAAATAAATAAATCAATAAATTAATAAATAATGATATTTCATTCATAAGCATAAAAATTACATAGGTAAAGAAAAAAAATCTATTACTAAACATACTCTATATCATACAATTTATTATATTTAATTGAAGAAGAAGAGGTGTGATATATATCGATTGAAGTTGCTAGTACAGTGAAAATCATTGTGAAGAAATAAAATAATCCAAAGAAACAACAAAACAATATGAAGAAAACCATTGTGAAAAAAATCATTGAAACTAGAAGGTATTTATAAATATATATTTATATATATATATATTATATATATATATATATATATAATATAGATCAGATTAAAAAAAATTAAAACTTTTAAATTTTTAAATTACAAATTAAAAAAACGTTTAAATTTTTATAATTCAATAATTGTAGATTAATTATTTTACTATAAAAACTTTTTAAAAAGAATCATCAATCAAAAATTTCAAAAATAACGGTACAAATTTCAAAAATTTTGTTAAAAAAGGGAGAAAATAGGAATGTTTGATGGGAAAGAGTGTTCAAGATAGTCAGATACGTAATTATATATTATTCTTTTTTTTTTTTTTTTTGCTTCAGAACGATATATAGCTTCGATTTGTTTACATTTTAAGTTTTTTTTTTTTTTTAGTATTGGGATTGCGAGGGATTGCAAACTTGGACCAAATGTTTTTTTTTTTTTTTTTAGTATTGGGGATGGGGGATTCAAACTTGGACCAAATGTCAGACCATATATATACTTACCATGATGCTATGCCTTGGTGTGCACGTTTTAAAGAATTTTATGTTTCTATTAAATTAATTTAGTTTTATTTCAATTAAACTGATGATTAGCGCATCTTTAGTTAAATACAACGTATAAAAACTAACCTCGATATCATTCAACCATAAAAGATAAAAAATTAAAGTCATAAAGTAATTCAAATATAGAAAAAACTTGAGAAATACGATTTCTCTCAAGTAAGCATACTAACTCCAAAATTCTTTCAACTCTTTAGATCATTCCTTCAAAAGACATCACTAGTTATTAGTTTCTTCATTTTTTATGTGAGATTCAATTTATTTTTATGCTCCGCATTCTATGCCCTAAGTACCCTCACCACCCTAAAAGCCCGTCAGGAGCCATTCACTGGTCAAGTTTCTTACCTCGGCGTCACTCCCTGCCTCATCGGGCCACTTTCCCGTATCGGGTCGTCACCACACAGTATTGCCTTTTTACCTAAAAATCCAACTTTTGTCGTTAAGTACCTTATAAAAAGAGATAAATACCCTTAAAATCTACTCATACTTAAATCTTTACCATTTTCATCATTAAAATCCATCATTGCTACTTAACCCCCACCATTAATTGTAACCTTCATCTCCATTAGTGGCTCAAGCTTTTATGAAATTTTTATTATTGGAGAAGAAGGTTTAAGAATATAGAGAAATTAAGGTTACTTGTGCATTTTCACAAATCACTTAGATTATATTTGGTTTGATGTAATACAATATAATATAATAAAAAATGTAATGAAATGAAAAATGCAGTGTAATGAAATTTAATAAGATTTCATTTCTATATTTGGTAATTTAATTGAGAAAATTTATAGAATATAATCATTATTCATTTTTTATGTTTATTTTAAAATATGTAATGTAATTAGCATACTACCACTAATCACACTACCACTAATCACACCACCACCAACACTACTCTACCACCACCCCCATCTCAAGTATGACTCCACCACCACCACATCATTACTAATACAAAAGAAACATTTGAATCAAAAGCTATTCACTATATTAAGCTATTAAAGACCATTTAGATTTATAAATTTATTTGAACTAAGAAATTAAAAGAAGGTAACCTAAAACAAAAAGTAATATAACAAAATACAAGTTAAAGTCATTAGAAATTAATTTTTATATATTTTTGTTGAATAAATTAAATTACAATATAACATTATGTGCATTTTGATATTTTAATGCCTTTTCATTCTATTCTTCCAATTCCTATAATTAAATAAAAGAATAAAATATAATTTTTATCGAGTATTACATATTAAACACTAAAATATAATTTTTATTATGTGGTAGGAATGGTGGTGCAATAATGGCAATTGTGGTTGTCATAGTAGAGTGGTTGAGATGGTGGTGATAGCAGTAGCGATGGTGGTGGACTGATGGTGATGGTGGTGGTGGTTGTGGTACAGTGGTGATGGTGGTAGTGATAGAGCAACGGTGGTGGAGGTGGAGTGGTGGTGGTGGTCGAGCGATTGTGGTAGGTGGTAAAGTTTTAATTAGAGTGACTTGATATAATTGGTACTACATGTGCTTGATGTAATAGAAAATACATATATTTTTTTATGTAATGGATATTACATCAATTTAAGTAATGAAAATTACATATTTAATTTCAATTACATTACAGTATTAACAAAAAAAAAATCTAACCAAACAATGTAATCAATCATGTAATGTACTTCCCATTCCATTACATTGTTGATTGCACCATACCAAACATGGCCTTAATGATAAAATATCTCAATTTTTTTGGCAGAAGGATAATAATGTATAAAAGGAGAAAAATATAAAAATAAAGTAGTCTATTTTTTTCAAATAGAGACAAAGTAGTAATTTTTGAGAAACTACAAAAACAAGGTTATAATATTTCCATAAATAAATATCCATCTCATACATTCAAGTATATATATATATATATATATATATGAAAAATGAGAATTATCACTCTTGCTAATTAAAGGAATCTCATTGGATAAAACAAACTTTCTTTCTTTTTTTTCATATGAGTTTGACTACAAAAAAAGGCTAATAAATTAAGGAAAAATAATTATTTCGTCCCAGAGGTTTTATAAAATTAATTAACTCGTCCTTTTATTTTTTTGTATTAGGTATTTAGTCTCCAAAATTTGATTTCATCTCATTAAATAGTTCTTCCGTCTGAAATTAAATGTTTTTTCCGTTAAATAAAAGTAAAAAGCAAGAGAGAGGAGAGAGGGTTATTTTAAAATGACTAATGTTACCCTTAAACTTCATTTTTCTTACTTAGTGGAATAAAAAAAGAGTCCACAGCTTCGATAACTTGCTTCCTTTTGGTGTAGGCAAACGATGATGGATGCAAATAAAACTCTTACTTTACTGTAGCCTTTCTCTCTTTCAAAAGTGCTAGAGACGACAGTGACTCATCTCTAGGACTCTAGAAAAAGAACGAGTATATGTTCTTGGAGCTGGAAAGGTGACCGGCACGGGTCTGTTGTGTCAGTGGGATGAGAAAGATTTGAGGAAAGATTTGTGTTGGCTAGGCCAGTGTGCTTTTGGAAAATCTAAACTACCAAAATATCAAATAGAAAAGACTATATACAACTACTACTGGTAAATCAAATCTAACTCAAACTCTCAAAAGAAGAGACTTCACCTTCTCCTTGCTTAAATTAAAACAAGGGAAAATAATAATCTGATCCCTAAGTTTTGGTCTAATTAACACTTCAGAACCTCATCCGCATCAAGGTCCCTAAATTTTATTTCTTTCAATAGAAACATCCTTCCGTCCAAATTAACACCTTTTTCCATTAAATAAATATAGAATTCCAAAAATACCCTCACTTAAAAATAAAAAATAATTTTTAAGTGAGGTTAAACTATAAGAAGAAGTTTGTTGCCGGCGTTGGACAAAGAATGGAGCGCTCATCATAGAAGACACATTCATAGGCATGCTTTACTGAGTAGAGTTAGTAGGTATGTCCATCGTGACGATTAGAGAGATGGAGGTGTCAAGATCATTGGAAAAAAAAAACAAAAAGATAGAGATCATTAAAACTGTAATAGCTCTATCGATGCATCGGTAGCAACGTCCGCTACCGTCCGATTTGAATTATCTTCATCAAAATCATACTCAAAGGTTGGTAAATCTGGGATATTTAATAGCAATGAAGAGGAGGGAAAAAGATTAGGATGGTTCTTGCGTCTAATTAATATGATTGGCTTCTTTGGATATAAATAATCACTATCATTATGCTGCCGCAAGCAATATCACAACAATAACTACCACCGCCACCATTACTAAGGCTAGTATTTATGCACATATTTTTTCTATCACCTTCTTCTTCTTTCTCCTTTATTTCTTCGATTCTCTCTCAAAATTTGAGATTAAGTCTTGGATTTGGTGGGATTAAAAGTAGGACATGAATTATTGGATTATGGCGTTTTTTATGGGCTTCTTGGTTTGAGTTTTAGTTTAGGTTCTCCAGAGAAGATTCGGAGATGGTGCTTTATTGGTGTTAATACGCCATTGATGGCGGTGAAGCTTAATTGGTTCTTTTAAGTGATGGTATTTTCAGAATTTCACATTTATTTGACAGAAAAAAGTGTTGATTTTGGAAGGAAGGACGTTTTTGTTGACAGAATTAAAATTTAGGGACCTCCATGTTAATTTTCGAAAATTGAGGTTCTGAAGTGTTAATTAGGTCAAAACTTAAGGACCCAATTATTATTTTCCCATAAAACAATCCCTCGAATTTCAACAAGAAAAAGAACCAGAATTTCAATAATCCCTCTTATAAAAAAAATCATCAAGAAATTTAACGAAGAAGCATGATTATACCGTTTGGTTACAAAGAAAATAAAGAAATAGATAGGCCCATTAGCTTAGAGCCTTCAAATATCAAAAGCAAGTATTTATCCATGCTCCGAAAGTCTCAAAAGCATTGGAAGAGGAAGAAATCAAATGGGTATTTATTTTTTAATGATTTTTAATTTTTTTTTTTTTTGAGTTTATATAGTTGAAGATATTGAGATTTGAAGAGTTACAGGAGAAGAAGAGGTGGCTTTAATTTTTTTCTAATTGAGAGGGTATTTTAGTATTTTATGATACATTTAACGGCAAAATCAGAAAAATTAGATAAAAGGACCATTTAATAAGACAGAATCAAACCTTATGAACTAAATATCTAATATAGAAAAATGCAATGATGAATTAATTAATTTTGTAAAACTTCAGAGACGAATTAATTATTTTTTCGCAAATTAAATTACCCTAAATTTTGCATCTTTTTATTACACACAATTTGTTTTTCCTCTTTATTATCAATTTACTCTACCATTGATTAACGGTAAAAGTGCCATAATAAAATGATGTGAAACAGGAGATTGAAGCATAGACTATATTCAAATCAATGATCCTTTCAAAATTTTCTATAGTGCTTTAACCATTTGCCTCCCATAACATTTGTATTTACTACTTCACTCCTTTTAATTTTAAACTCTTGCTTCTCTCCTGTCATTATTAAATATTTTGCAAATCTAAAAGATGTATTTTACATGAAAATTTAAAACATTTCATATTTAAGACAATCAAGATCTCATTTTATTATCACATTATTTTTTTCTCCTTTATTCCACCACTAATCTAACTATTAAGATAACTAGTTTCACGTTAACTATCTTTGTTATATGCTCGTTTTTTATACTTGTTTAGCCTTTTTATTTATATAATTAAAATATAAATTCTTATTTAGATTGCAATTTAAGATAAACTTAGGTTTCAGTTAACTATTACTATCTTTGTTATATGCTCGTTTTTTATACTTGTTTAGCCTTTTTATTTATATAATTAAAATATAAATTCTTATTTAGATTGCAATAAATATAGTGGTTTTTATATATACAGTAAAATATATTTTTTAGTTATATGTCTTGCGCTGTAATATCTCATTGAAAAAAATTGATATATTTGTTTCTCTCTTTAAAATGACAATTTAAATATGAAATATGTCATTTATATTCTCTTCAACAACCGGTTTATATAGTTTTTATTATATGCTAGTTATTTTTATTTTTTGTTTAAATACCAAATTGATTTATAAAAGTCATCATATATATTTTATTTTACGTTTTATAATTGACTTACATGTTTTGTTAATAACTTTCACTATAATCTCTTTTAATAAATAAATATACTTTAACAATAGAATAAGAAACTAATCTAATAAATTAAATTAAATATTTATAAATAATAATTTTTATTAGCCGAATCAAAATCATTAAATCATTTAAAAAATTTTATTAATAAAATTATTTATTCCTTAATAAAAAGAATAGGAATTTAAATTAAATAAGATATCAATATAATTAATCAAATTCGAAATGTTTAAAAATAATATTTTTTATCTTATTTTTTGGCCAACCAAATTAGATTGCAATTTGTAATTGAAGAAATTTAACCATAACCTTTTTAAATCAAAACTTAATTATCTAGATATATTTATTTAAAATAAATTCGAAAAAGTTAAAGTTTTTAAATGCCTCACATTTTCATTTAAAATAATAATGTTGAAGATAAATTATAATAATAGTAAATAAAAATAAAATAATTAATAATAATAAATTATTAAAATTATTAAAATTATTATTAATAATTTATATAATAATATAATGAAATAAAACAATAATTAGATTTTTTTATTAATAAGATAATAAACAGTAAAATTTTAAATTTCAATGCTTAATTCTATCTATATGTATTTATCTATTAAAAAAATCCAAATCAATTTATCTATTAAAAAAATCCAATCAAATTATAGAGATATTATATATATTTTTATGTTAAAATTTTTTAATTGACTATGACTAAAGTTATTTTAGATTATCTTATATTTTATAAAGATAATATAGAAAATCATTATTCCACTCATTCTCACTTTTATATATAGTATAGATATAGATTTAACATTCTTATATATATATATATATATATTTTGAGAATGAAAATTGAACTTTATAAAATTAAGCACCAGAATCTGCTAGAATCAAAGAGGCAATAATTTGTGGCCACTCTTCAACCCATACCCACTCAGACTCAGTATGAATCAACGCTATCTGAGCTAATTGGTGAGCCACAACATTAGCAGAATGACGAACATAGGACGAAGAAAAAGAATCGAAACTAGAAGCTAAAGAACGGATATTAAAAGGGCGATTTCCCCATTCAGTTGGAGGGAAGCTCCTTTGGCCAAATTGACGAGCAAGGAGGAGGCAGTCCTTCTCAACAACAATATTCTGGAAGGATAAGGTTGCAGCTGACTCCAAGGCAAACACCACAGTCTCAACTTCATGAACCTCCAGCTTGTTAGAGAATTGTTTAATTCCACAAGCCATCACAGCCCCATGAGCATTTCTCACAACAAAACCGAGACCGCACAACTCTGTACTAGCAAGGTAAGCAGTGTTAAGCCAGCTGTCAAAAGATAAGAGTTTGTTATACTTTGAATTTGTATTTGTATTTCCTAGATTAATGCTTAGCCCTGATCTGCTGTAACCACTTGTATTATAAGAATAGCCTACAGTATCAATACAAAAACAACTCCTCTTCATCAATTCTGTATTATCCAATTCTGTATTGTTCGAGATTGGTATCAGAGCATTAAAAACTCTTTTCTTAGTTTTTTTTTTTCCGATCCTTTTTCTCTTTTCTTTGGGGAAAGTTCTCTTTCGCTTTTTATACTTTGGAATTGTTATGGCCTCCACATCCAACCACAGTTCATTCCCCAACACAGTTCATTCCTCTGGGAAAACCTTGATTACTATGAATGGATCACAGTTTCCTCTCAAACTTTCTTCTACAAACTATCCAACATGGAGGGCTCAAATCTTGCCCGTTCTTCGTGGTCATAACCTTCTGGGTTATGTTAATCGCACTTTTCCTTATCCTCCTGCTATAATTAAGGACGGTGATAAGGAAGTTGTCAATCCAGATTATGATTTTTGGCTTTGTCAAGATTAATTAGTTCTGGCAGCCATTATTGCATCTACAAGTTTTTCAACCATGAATACTGTGAACCCTCCCCGAAGGCAAAATTGTGCTAGAATGAGGTATTCTCACATGTGTGTTTTATGAAGTCGCCACCTAGTTTATTTTTATAAGGGAGTGAATAGACAGAAATAACTCATTACAGTCAAAAACATCTTTTTGATTGATTTAGAATGTGAGTGGATATACACTAGGGAGTAGGCAATTCTTTTCTTTTAACTTAGAAGCCTCTTCTTAATTAACTTGTTATTTCTGCCTGGATAATATTATGAAATTAAAGCGAAAGACCCAATCTTGGATAGAGTGTTTGGGACAAATTTGATAATGGCGAGAAGGGATTTGGTCTCATTTAGATACCCATTTAGAGAGAGGGATGAAGAAAATATGTCTAGCGGAAGAGAGAAGGTGAGAAATGGGCTGATGTGAGTTTTAGGATTATCAGATCCAAGAAAGTTGTCACGACCCATTTCCATGGACCGGACCGGCACTAGGACCTGGGTGGGCTTAAGGCCCCCGAAGCCCGTAGTAAGCATAACTTATTTAAATCTCACCTTCTATTCATAATTATAGATTCAGGCCCATTAACTCAAAATGCAGTTCATATATTTAATATGGACTTTTACTATTTATTAAACCAACTGGAATACAATTGCGGAACTCTACCTTTACATTCACATCGTTATTTCTATCATTAAAAGTCTTCTATAATAAGTATTTCAACTCCATAGGGCTTTCCTTTCTTTCTATTACCTGGAAAAAAAAAAGTAGGCAGGGGTGAGCGCCAAACTCAATGAGTAGGGTTAGATAACCCTCTCACCCCACACAGTCACACAGATGCTAAAATATTTTTTTTTTATCTATTACCGTTTATTCATATGCATCATGGCAGCTTTGTCACACAATGGGCAATACAGCAGCCAAATCCACAAGTATCATCACCTTTTTCATATAATCAACATTCACGTTGGGAAATTAGTCAGTGCACCACCTTGAAACCCCCAACGAGCCGTCCTCACACATTGGCTCGCCCTTTCTCATACAGTGCACCGGGAGCGATCCCCCATACGGGCCAACTGGTTCTAATCCTTTCACTGACCAGTCCTCCTCATTGTTTTCTTATTCTCCTCTATTTCTTTTTCCATTACCCACAGGAGGCAACCCGGTGGTCTCCATCCAAATCTAGATCATCAAAGTGCTCACAACAGGAGGCACCTCGGGCTACAATCAAATCTAGATTATCAGTGTGCCGCAACAACAAGAAGCCATACCTGTGGTTTTCCATACAATCCATATCAGTCAGAGTGCAACACGGGGGCTTGATCTCCCATTTTTCCCGGGCCGACGGTCAATATTTCATTATCAATATTCAGGATCCATATCACAGACCGTCCTCCACAAAACCCATGAGTGTGTCCACTTCATCCCCAATTCCACACAAAACAAGGCCACAGTATTATTCAATAGCACAAGTAGCACAAGTAATCAAACAATTTTTACTATCAACAAATAGTGCATCATAATATGGCAATTCAATAAAATAATGCATGATAACATTTAGCTGAGAATGCATGAATGCAGGCGGATGAGGCGAATTATCTAACACTACTCACAGTTCTTTATTGCCCTCTAAAGGACTATCTCTAGTACTGCATCCTTCTAGCTTTTGTCTCACCATCCCAGAGCTCATACACATCTAGAAAGAAAATCCTGTATAAAAATCCTAACCTCATAAATATACTTTGCATTCGTTACCACTTTTTGAGGCTCTATAGCTATTTATCTTCATTTATTAATTTAAACATATATATATATATCTTATGATACAGATATTGGGTTCCTTATTTATTTATCCTCTAATAAATCTTTTATTTTATTTTATCTAACTCTAGTTTATTTATTTTCTTCTACCGAAATTTATTTTATTTTTATACCAAATTTATTTTTATTTTTCTACCGAAATTTCGGCATCATCTCCCTTAAAAATTTGACTATCTACCTATTAAAATATCAATAATTTCACAAATATTCAATCCATACGGCCCATCCGTCGGGCAATTAATCAAACAACATTTTCCCATTCTCCTCCAATCTCAACATCACCACACAATCCAAATTATACATTACAATAACATTATATTTAAACTACTTTAATTAAATCAATACTAAAATTATAAAACACTCACAATTATCCAATAAAATTAACCAAATTAATTAAACTACAAATAATAAATAATTATAATTAACTAGCGTTACTTAACATGAACTAACTAAAACTAATGACTCAAGTTATAAAATTAATTGTCATTAACTAATATTACTAAATAATTAACTTCAAATAAATAAAATTAATTTAATTAACTAATTTTTACATAACATTTAACTAAGGTCAACTAAAATTATTAAAAGAAACTAACCTAAATTTAATAACTATCAATTAATAAAATTAAATTCATTAACTAAATATATTTAAATTAATTTATACCCAATATAATTTTTTTTGTTGAATTTCTGCTAGATCCGGAAATTGACCACGTGTGCCGGATCGGAGAGCAGTGCGCTGTCGGTGGTCGTGAGGCACGCTTGGAAAGCGGTCGGGCAGAGGCGCAATCGGTGGTCAGAGGCTTTTGCGAGTGCTGCAGTCAGCTGGCAAGTGACGCAGAGGACCCAGTTGCAGGGAAGAAGAAAAAGGGAAAAAGAAGGAAAGAAAGGAAAGAAAGAAAAGAAGAAAGAAAAAAAAAAAAAGAAGGAAGAAAAAAGGAAGAGAGAGGGAGGTGTGGTGGTTGCGGGGGGCTGGAGGGTGGCATAGAAATGGTGAGCCCAGCGAACGTGAGAGTGAAGGAGATAGAGCGATTGACAGATAAAGGGAAAAAAAAAGGGGGGAATGGTTTTGCTAAGATGGTTTTGGGTCGAACCCGGTTCGATTCGGTTCGATTCGGCCCCAAATCTTCGATTTCTTCAACCGGTTTCGGCTTTCAATCGGTTTCGATATCGATTTCTCATAGTAATTCGCACTAAAAATATTAATAAGCAATTTCCAGCTGTCGGTTTCGATAAATTAAATTGGGAAAATGTTTTGAAAAATAAAAATTCGGGTATTTTCAATCTCCCCCCCTTAAAGACAATTCCGTCTCAGAAATTGAATCTAGTGGGAAAGAATATGACATAAGTACGCACGGGAAAGTTTAAAGTACCAAGAAATGGCTTCCATACCAAGGAGACAAGGCTCAAAGCGAAAATACAGATCGAAGAAAGGCAGGCGAGTGGGTATCTCGATTGTACTTTCTACCGCCCGCACAGCGCATCTTAATTATATTTAGAATAAATTTTTCATTCATTTTATATAGTACCACTAGTTGAAGCTTATAAGAAAAACTTATTTTCCGAAATCTTCCAATACTATCATCGAAAACAGTTACTGAAATCTTTAGAAAAAAATCGGTCTTTAATTAATATCTTTTAATTAACTGACGTTGTGGCAATTAAATTGACGTAATAGTAATAATATTTACAAAAGCAAAACAATGTAAAAATTCAAATTTATTGATAATAAGGAATTGATTCATTTAATTTATATATGTTACGACTAAATCGTTTACTAATCAACGGGTGTGGCAAACACAACCTGTTATTTCTCAATAGTCCAAAATTTTCAAAAAAATCTGCTCTTGTAATTCGTGTCTATAATATCGCAGGGTTTACTCCGAATTCACTCTATCGGTTCTTTTATACAAGTTGTATTCTTATAAATTATGGTACCACTAGCGCAATTATCTTAAATAGCTCATCTTTACTAGGAATCCCTGCACTATAGTTTCTTACTCTATATGGATTCCCACATTTATCTATTCTAATCGCATACATTATCTTACATCTACCACTTTTAACTCCTTAAATTTATACTTAACATGTATTCATTAAAAGTTGCCTTCCAGTTACATCCTTATTACTACATCTTTTGGCTTTCAAATCTAATCTATTTCACGTATGTTGCTTTTACTAATTCTTTCCCAAAGAATATGAAGCATACTTTTTAATTATTCCATCTACTATTAATCATTGACGAATAGTCAATATTATCTCATAACATATTTTCATCCTGAAACATTTATTACTTTACCCCAACTATTTACATTTTACCTAATTACCTATCGAAATATATAAAAGTCTTTAAATGAAATTCTTATGTTCCCAACTTTATTGTTACCTTACCATCCAAAATGTACATCAAATTAAATAGGGCGTCAAAAATTCTATGTTCAACTAAATAAACTTTATTTCATTTCGTATATGGAGACTTCAGTTCATGCCTTTAATTATGAATTAATAAACAATTCTCTAACTTAGTATTCTATAATACATTAAAACAAATTATATTCGCTTTTCATCAAAGTTTTAAAATAATTATCAACTACACCACGTCTTTAGTTCGTTAATCTCTCTTATTTAAGCTAGCAAGGTATTCTATAACTTTCCTTTTAAATTTATTCCTTTAACTTTATCAACTTCTAGTTTCTCAGGTTACTCTAGTTTCTCAGGTTAGCACAAGGCCACATGATGTGATTATCTAGATTTGACTTAGTTCAGGTCTTTCCTCCTTCCGCTGGCATGTCAAAATTCTTATCAATCACCTCACGGTTCATTTCACTAGTTTCTTTTCACTAGATTTATCCTTTTCTTTATCAAATTCATGTGATTACACATTATGACATCATTAAAACCAATTCCAACCAAAGATCATATATTAATCCAGTAGCCCCTCAAATCACAATTATATTCCAATCCCACAATCAAATCTAATTATATTCATATTATTCAATGCAAAACAATCATCACCATAGCCACATAGGCGACATAGGTTCAGTCCTTTCCTTGGAAATTTCTTCATGAAATTTTCCTTTCATCAGTTATACATAATCACAATACCAATTAGTCATACCAGATACAAGGAATTCATTAGTTCCAATTTTTTAATTCAAGTCACAAAGGATTTCTTAAAATTTAAATAATTCTCTTTTGATCAAGTAAAATATCCGAAGGTTCAGATTTAAATAGCAATTTTCCTCTACTTCTGATTTGTTTACAATCTATGAGGTATAGTACCACTAACTTCAGTTCTTAGTGCATTTGTCTCCAAGTACCACCGATATTATATTTTCTATTTCAATAAATTCATTTATGTTTGTGAATTTCATCAAATGAGTTTACTAACTAAGGGTTTTTGAGCAATTTCCACATTTTGCTTTATTAATATTCCTAATATACATTATTCCATCGATATGAATTGTTAAATTAATCGTTTATTTAAAAAAAAAATTTGCCTACTGAATTGACAACTACAGTCTAGGTTGACCATCCTATGGGTAACTGGCTATTTATTAGATTAATCGTTTATTTTTATTTATTAATATTCACTGATATAAATTGGTAGATTAATCGTTTATTCAAAAATTCGACGAATGAGTTAACAACTACAGCCTAGGTGGACCATCCTATGGGTAACTGACTATTTAAAAAACTTTTAAAATAATTTTCCTTTTCCACTTTTAAAAACGTCGGCATGTCACTCACACAAAACCTTGAAATTCTTTTAATAGAAATTTGCATTTACTTTTATTTTAAACCAATCTCAATCGTGGTATAAAAATATTTTTTTTCAGAAGTTTTGAAAATCAATACTCATTGTATTTTTCTACAACATTTTGGTTATTTAACCAAAAAATGAATTGTTCTATCTCCACACTTGAGACAATCCTGAAATCATTCCTGAAATCATCTAGTTCCAGTCTAATGTTACATATTTCATCCCTAAATGATCCTCTTAAACCAAGAATATTCTAATCTCCATCATTACTATTCCTTTCGCTATTACTAGCCTCTCAAGTAGATTGGTCCACACCTTAAATTTTCCCAAAAGTTATATTCAGTAGTGATTTATATTTATATTATTATTTTATCTTTATTTATTTAGTTATTTATTTTATCATCATCATTATATATTTTTTTTTTATTTTTTTTTTATATGTATATTTCTTGCATCTGAATTTTTCTTCTTTCCCAATTTGTTTCTAATTATTTATTCTAGTATTCCACAGTAGATAAATTAATTGACCATATTATCATCATCGGCTTTTCTATCGGCTTGTCTACGATTTAACATCCCCTAGTCTTATCCAAATTCTTTAGCCTTTTGATTCATTTTAATCTTTCTTTTATCCTTCATATCTCCTTAGTGTACCCAACCTCATTTAAGTCTTATCCATAAAAGAGTTTAATTATGGATACATGAATCGTAAAACCATCATTCTACACAAAATTTAATTCCATCCTAAAGTCATTGCTTCTTAGATTCCCTTATTCTGATTTTTCAATCTTCAATCTCTATTCATTATATGAGTTATCTTTGACCTTTATCTCTTCCAAATTTATTACTTTTAATTTTACTTTATTAGCACCTCGATCTAATTTCCTTAATTTTATTAAGCTTTCCTACAGAATCCACGTTCCTTTCCCCATTCATCCCCATTTGTTGATTTAATTATTTCACCCATCTTCTACATTCATTTTTATTATAATTAGATTTAATGAACTTAAGTCTAGCCCTTAAGTTATTTCCTACATGTGCCTAGGATCTTAATTATATAATGTTCTAATTAAATTTATTACAAACTAAACTTTCCACCTTACTAAATTTTAGATTATACCACTATCCCTTAGTTACACATTAGTTCCATAAGTCTATTATCGATTCAATCTAATTGGCTCATTTTATTATAATAGATTCATAATTATTTCATGGCCTTGTAATATTTCTATTAACTTTAGTAAACAATCTTTCCATATATAATCAAATTTTAACTTTCACAACTTTTGCCCAAATTATTCACTAACGACTTTAATTCTATATAAAACACCCAAAATTTTACCCTTCATACTAAATTGTTCAGAAGGAAAGTTACCTGCTCTTTATCTGTTTCATTATTTAATTTGCTTATAATTAATTTTAACCTTATTCATTAACATTATGTTCTTCACATTCAAGCAACATAATTCATTTAAATTTTCTTTATATTCTTTAAGTTCACCTTTGAATAATTAAGATTTCTTTGTCTATTATATTATTTTGTCTTAGGATCCTCCTTTTCTAACCTTGATTTAATTTAATACCATTCACTTTAATCCCTAAACAGTAAATTTCTAGAATTTATCTATATTCTTTAATTTTGACATTTTCAGTCAGATTTCATATTCTATACTATTTTTATTAACTTATCAGTTATGTAATTTTCCTATAGGCCTAATTTAGTCCTCGGGATTAGACAATATGATAAAAATTTATCAAACATGCAATCATTGTAAATAATTAAAAATTCTAAAATCAGATTAAATTTTACCATGCCGACAAATAAGAGGAAAACCAAAACAATTAATTGCAACTTCAAAACATTGCAACTTCAAAACAATTTCCAATAAGCAAATAATAAAACATGTTTCTCAAATCGTAGTTCAAATAAATTTACTTTCTTATTATCTTTAAAACTCTGACTTCTTTTCTAAATAATTTCAAATAATTTTCGAAGCAGTGTCTCCTGTCAAATCATGGTGTACTGGGTGATCAGGCCATTACACCAATTTCCAACTGATCATCTGCTTCAAAATAGATGGAGGGGATTTAGCAAAACTCAAAGTATTTATTTTAGAAACGTCAGTTACCCGGACTCTTTTTATAATTCCCTATTATTTCTGTACTATTATGAAATTAAAGCGAAAGACCCAATCTTGGATAGAGTGTTTGGGACAAATTTGATAATGGCGAGAAGGGATTTGGTCTCATTTAGATACCCATTTAGAGAGAGGGATGAAGAAAATATGTCTAGCGGAAGAGAGAAGGTGAGAAATGGGCTGATGTGAGTTTTAGGATTATCAGATCCAAGAAAGTTGTCACGACCCATTTCCATGGACCGGACCGGCACTAGGACCTGGGTGGGCTTAAGGCCCCCGAAGCCCGTAGTAAGCATAACTTATTTAAATCTCACCTTCTATTCATAATTATAGATTCAGGCCCATTAACTCAAAATGCAGTTCATATATTTAATATGGACTTTTACTATTTATTAAACTGGAATACAATTGCGGAACTCTACCTTTATATTTACATCGTTATCTATCGATTAAAGTTCTTCTACAATAAGTTGTCTCAACTCCACAAGGGCTTTTTATTTGCTTTCTATTACCTGAAAAAAAATATAGGCAGGGGTGAGCGCCAAATCAATGAGTAGGGTTAGATAACCCTCTCACCCACACAATCACACAGAAGCTAAATATTTTTTTATCTAGTTACCGTTTAATTATATGATCATGCAGGTTTGTCACACAAATGGGCAATTACAGCAGCAATTCACAAGTATCTCACCTCTTATTAATCACATCACGTGGAAAATTAGTCAGTGGGGCACCACCTTGAAACCCCAACGAAGCCGCCTCGACACATGGGCTCGGCCCTCTCATACATGTTGCACCGGGGACCGATCCCCCATACGGCCACTGGTCTAATCCTCACTGACGCAGTCCTCTTCATTGTTTCTAATTCTCTCTTTTCTTTTTCCATACCCACCAGGGAGGCCAAACCCGGTGGGTCTCATCCAATCTAGATTCATCAAGTGCTTCACAACAGGAGCCACTCCTGCGGGCTACAATCAAATCTAGATTTATCAGGTGCCGCAACAACAAGAAGCCATCCCTGTGGTTTTCCATACATCCATATTCATTCAGGTGCACCGGGGCGCCGATCTCCCCATTTTCCGGCCGGACGTTCAATATCATATCATATTCAGGATCCATATCACAGACCGTCTCACAAACCCATTGGTGGTCCACTTCATCCCAATTCCAACACAAACAAGGCACAGTATATTCATAGCAACAAGGTAATCAAACAATTTTTACTATTCAACAAATTAGTTGCATCATAATATTGGCACTTCAATTAAAAATAATGCATGATTAACATTAGCGTGAATGCTGCATGCAGGCGGATGAAGCGAATTATCTAACCACTTTACTCACATTTTCTTTATTTGGTTCCTTTAAAGGACTTGTCTTTTATCCCACTCCATGCATTCCAGCTTTCGTCCTCGCATTTCGAAATTTTTATAAACCTCTAATTAAACAATAGAATTCTAAGTAAGAATTTTAAAAATTGAAGATTCTATTTTATAATTCGTTTACTAGTTTTTGGCAGTCAATTAATTCATTTATTAATTCAACTATATATATATATTTATAAGATACAGATATTGGTTTCCTTATTTATTTAATCACTCTAATATCTTATCATATATTTTTAATTTCTATAAATAATTTAAATCTCTATTAAGTAAATTTAATTCTAAATTAATTTATTTTCTTACCGAGAAATTTCCGCAGCATCTCCCCTAAAAATAGGACTATCTACCTGCTAAAATATCAACAATTTCACAATTAGTTCAATCCATACGGCCCATCCATCGGGCAATATAAAATCAAACAACATTTTCCCATCCTCCTTTAATCTCAACAATCACACACAATCCAAATCTATAACATACCCAATAACATTATATTTAAACTACGCTTAATTAAATCAACACTAAAATTATAACACTGTTAATACTCCACAATTTATCAAATTAAATTAACCAAATTAATTAACTACAAATAAAAAATTAATTTAATTAACTAGCGTACTAACATTGAAACTACTAAACAATTGACTACAAGTATAAAATTAATTTTCATTAACTATATTACTAAATTAATTAACTTCGAAATAATAAAATTAATTTTAATTAACTAATTTTAACTAACAGTTAAACTAAAAGTTTTCAACTAAAATTATTAAAAGTAAAACTAACTAAATTTAAGTAAACTATCATTTAATAAAATTAAATTCATTAACTAAAATATATTTAAATTAATTTATTACCCCAATATAATTTCTTTCTTGTTGAATTTCTGCTAGATCGGAAATTGCCACGGTTGGCCGGATCGGAGAGCATGGCTTGTCGTTGTCGGAGGCCGCATGAAGCGCCGGCAGAGGCGGCAATCCGGTGGGGGGGGTCAGAGGCTTGCTGGAGCTGCTGCAGTCGCTGGCAGTGACGCCAGACCCAGTTGAGGGAAGATAGAAAAAGGGAAAAGAAAAGAAAGAAAAAGGAAAGAAGAAAGAGAAGGAAAAAAGAAAGAAGAAAAAAGAAGAAGAGAGGGAGGGTGTGGTGCGGTGGTGGGCTGGAGGTGCATAGAAATGGTTGAGGTGAAGGGAGATAGGCGTTGAAGAATAAAGGAAAGGATGTTTCTAGATGGTTTGGGGTCGAACCGGTTCGATTTCGGGTTCGATTCGGCCCAAATCTTCATTTTCAACCGGTTTCGGCTTTTTTCAATCGGTTTTCGAATTCGATTTCTCATAGTAATTCGCACTAAAATATTAATAGCATTTCCAGGGCTGTTCGGTCGTTAAATTTAAATTGGAAAATGTTTTTGAAATAAAAAATCGGTAGTATTTCAGTATGCTTCGTGCATGAGTGTGTGCATGCTTCGTGGCATTTAGGCATTTTGCCAAAAGATTGATTTGATTCGTTTGTTTTAGGCATTTGTTGCCAAAAGGTGTTTGATGGGGCAATTTATTGCCAAAATTGTGTTTGGGCTATTTGTCGCCAAAATGGTTGATTAAGGATTTGTGCCAAAAGTTGATATTTTGATTAGGCAATTTTGTTGCCAAGATTGTTTTAGGCGATTTGTCCCAGGAGTGATTATTAAGGGCATTTGTGCCCAAAGGGGGTTTGTTGGGCGATTTGTCTCCCAAAATGATTAAGGCATCGGTGCCAAAAGATGATATGTATTTAGCAATTATTGCCAAAGAAAATGTTTGATATTGGGCGATTTGTCGCCAAAAGTGGTTATTTGAATTATTTATAGGCATTTGTTGCCAAAATCGAAATTGATTAAAACCGTTAGCAAATTTTGTTGCCAAAACATGATTGATTAACTGTTTAAGGCAATTTGATTGCCAAAAACATAGATTAATTAAACTTGTAGGAAATTTGTTGCCAAAACGTGATTGATTAAGGCTTTTAAGGCCACAATTATTTGATTAATTGGACTTTTTTAGCCGAACTGTTCGGAATTAAAGGCAATTTACACTGTAGTTATTAATTAACTAGGCACTTTAGCCAATTATGTTCGGAGTTAAAGCCATTAATTACCACGATTATTGATTAACCTGGGCCATTTTAGGCCTAAACTTATTACTAATTGTAGTTTGCTTTGCCAAAAATGACCGTGGTTGTTGATGCAGTCATTTAATTATTTAATTAGAATTTGCAGTAGAAGAGAATATGCACCAAAATGCTGAAATTAAATGAGCAGAGTTTCGTTATTAACCTGAGTAATCGGCGCCGCTTCTTAGCTTCAGTTTTGAAATTCCAGATTAAGTCCTCGTTTGGGGAATACTAATTAAAATTTAATTCAATTAAGTGACCAAATATCCACAAACAGCAGAGTAATTAAAAGACAGCAGAGTAATAAAAGCCTAAACTAAATGCAGAAAAGCAGTAGAAGAACCGCAAGGAGCGTAGGAGAGAAGAGAGCGTCCGTCAGCACAGACCGAGCGTGTAAAACTGTCAATTCGGGGCTGTATTTATAGGGAAAAACCATGCCGGAGGGCGGCCGCTGCCGCCGTGGATGGCGGCCGCTGCCACCCTATCCTGTCCACTCGCTAGTCTTTCGTTCCAAAGGCTTTTTCGACAGTTTCATACCTCCAAAAAATATTCCGGGACCAGTTCCGCGATCATCGTAATTTTCCGGACGTTTCAAGTACCATATTGGCATACTTTCGGTGAACTTTCCGAATGGCTTCCGCTCCGGCCGGACTGTTTGCAGTCCGGAAAAACAGGCTTTTTGAGCCTCAAAATTTGAGTATTCACAAATACTGTTGCAGAAGCTGAAACTTCGGCGGAGGCATGGGAGAAGGCTCAGAAATCCGCTCAGAAATCCTTTGCTATCCAATCTGCCACTCGTGTTTTATCTTTGCGTGAACAGTTGTCTACTGCGAAAAGAGACAATAAACACGTTTCAGAATACTTACAGATGGTCAAAGGTATTGCTAATGATCTTTCCTTATGTGGCAGTCCTATTTCAGATGTCGATTTGGTTATTCATGTCCTTGATGGAGTTGGTGCTGAGTTTCGAGATATTGCTGCTGTGCTGAGTTTCGAGATATTGCTGCTACTGTGCGTGTTCGAGATATGATAATTTCTTTTGATGAACTTCAAGATAAGTTGCTGGCTCATGAGGTTTATTTGAAGAAAATTGATTCGAGTTATGAGTCCATTCCGATTACAGCAAATCAGGTTCGCTGAGGGTATAACTCGCGACAGCCTAATCATTCTTCTGCTACTTCTGATACTATTTCGCAGCACAACAGTCACAGATTTGGTAAGAGTGGGTCTGATTCTGTGTCTTTGCAGTCTAAACGAGGTAATTCGAGTTCCCTTAAGTGTCAAATGTGTGAGCGGCCTAGGCATAATGCTAAGCAGTGTTATAAGGCGAAGGCTTATTTCAGAGAACACAACTTTCCTCAACCCCGTTCTAATAATGTTACTGCTTCTGACTGGGTTATGGATTCTGGTGCTTCTGATCATATCACCAATGATTTGCAAAATCTGTCCCTCCACTCACCTTATGAAGGCTTGGACGAATTGCAATTGACTGATGGCACACGTTTGAATATTTCACATGTTGGCTCTAAGAAATTTTCTTTTACTTATAAACCTTGTGTTTTGGATGATGTTTTGGTAGTTCCTCGGTCCAAAGAAAATCTTATTTCTTATCAAGGACCTTCGAACCGGGACGATAATCACAAGGGGAGTGCTTGACAAATTTCTCTATCGTCTACCATCCAAAGTCCATCCAGCAGTTTATTTCAGTCTTCGTGCTTCATCCAACTCCTGGCATCAACGTTTAGGTCATCCGCCTTCAAAAATTTTTCATTATCTTGTTTCCAATTTATTCTGGTTTCCAAAGTTTTAATTTACCTGGTGGTCGGACTCTCAGTTATTGAATTGTAAATTCTTGCAATGTAATAAAAAGCCATCGATTAGCTTTTGGTCAATCTTTTTTATCTAGCTCTCGCCCTTTACAATTGCTGTATACTGATCTTTGGGGTCCTGCGCCTGTTCTGTCCATTGATGGTTTTAAATATTACCTTATTTTTGTTGATCACTATTCAAAGTACATATGGTTTTATCCGCTCAAACAAAAATCTGATGTT
Source organism: Jatropha curcas (assembly GCF_014843425.1). Next base: position 280,000 of record NW_023591377.1, on the reverse strand, counting down.
TATTCTGTTTTTCCAATGTTTCAGTGGTTGGTAGAAACCATGTTTCAAACAAAAATTGTTTCTGTTTATACTGATGGTGGGGGTGAGTTTTTAGCTCTTCAGCCACTATTTCAAAAATTTGGAATCTCTCATTTACAGACTCCTCCACACACTCCTCAGCACAATGGTGCTGCTGAAAGACGACATCGTCATCTTATTGAAACAGGGTTGACGCTTCTTCATAATGCGTCTCTTCCCCCCTCTTTTTGGACGTACGCTTTCAAGGCTGCGACTTATTTAATCAATCGCTTGCCAACACCCATTCTCAATTTTTCCTCTCCTTTTTCCAAACTGTTTCATAAATCACCAAACTTAAATCACCAAACTATTCTAGGTTACGTGTGTTCGGGTGTCTATGTTATCCGTGTTTGCGACCTTATACTAGAAGTAAATTTGATTCGAAGTCCTTACCATGTTTGTTTCTTGGCTATTCAGATCATCAGAGTGCTTATTTGAGTTATAATGTTCAAACTTCTAGGCTTTATGTGTCGCGACATGTTGTTTTTGTTGAGGACACCTTTCCTAGGGCTTCTATTTTGATCGATACTGAGACTTCTTCTAATCTGTGGTATGATTGTTCCGATTTTGTCCCTCTTTCTAGTTCCGTACCATTCTCTTCAACGTCTGTGGGTACTAGTGGTCTAGGTAATTCTGCGGTTGCTTCTTCTGTCCATGAGTCTATTAGTCCTTCAATCTCTGATTCTATGGTTTCGTCTCTACCTGTTGAGTTGGATTTGCCATTGCAGTCTTCCCCATCATCTGTGTCTAACAATCAGGCTTCGCCTAATCTTGTGTCTTCCACGTCTATTATTCAAGTTTCTAGTGAACCATCAGTGTCTACCTCTATTCCTATTCGTACTCATCCTATTCCTATTCGTACTCATCTATGCGAACTCGGTCCTCGCAATAATATCTTTAAACCAAAAGCAGGTGCAGTCATGGGGGGGGGGGTTACAAGTATCCCTTATTGTTTTGTAGAGCAACTTGTGTTTCAACAGGGTATGAAAAGTCCAGAAATGGAGCAGGCCATGTAGATGAGTATAATGCTTTGAATTAAAATGGGACGTGGGTCTTGGTTCTTCAAATTAACAGAATCTAGGTGGGGTTTGCAATGTTGGATTTTTCCAAAGGGATTAAAAAGAAGGCTGATGGGTTCGCATTGATAAATATAAAGCGCGATTGGTGGCTAAGGGCTATAGCAAGGCTTGGGGTTGATTTTTGATGACACATTTAGTCATTGCTCAAACCTGTCACTAACCTTACCGCATTTTGTTTTTAAAAGCACTTGCGGTTATAACAAATGGCCATTTTTGCAGCTAAGATCAGCTAGATGTTAACAATGCGTTCTTACATGGGTCTCTTCGTGACGATGTTTACATGCAACAACCACCTGGGTTTGTTGATAACACCAAGCCGGGGTATGTTTGCAAGTTGGTGAAAGCTTTATATGGCTTGCATCAAGCTCCGCGCACATGGTACCAAGCTTTAAAGGGTTGTGCCTTGCAAAATGATTTTGTTCAGGCAACTACAGATCACTCCTTATTCATTTATCACCATGACGATGTGTTGTGCTATTTTCTTGTATATGTTGATGATCTTTTGCTCACAAGAAATAGCAGGAAGTTCATTGATAAATTTATTAGCATATTGGCAGTCAATTTCTCTCTTAAGGATCCATAGCCGATTCATTTGTTCTTGGGTATTGATATTGAATGAACCACCAAGGGATTATTTCTTTCTCAGCATCATTACATTCGTAAGATACTTGAGAAAAATGGAATGGAAGGTGCAAAACCTGTAATAACACCTATGGCAGTCAAAGGCAGTAATAGATGTTTCTTGGTCCAGGGCCAACCAGTCTGGAAGGCTTTCGGGTTTGGCAGAAAAACAGTATCCGACAATGTTGGAGCTCTTCAATACTTAACATGGACCCGGCCTGATATTAGCTACACTGTCAATAAACTTTCACAGTTCATGCAATGTCCAACCGAGCAACATTGGAATGCTTTGAAGAGATTACTTTGGTATTTAAAAGCCACATATGATTATGCTTTGCTGATTACTCCGCAAAAATCATTTAGTTTACATGCGTTTTCAGACACTGATTGGGGAGGAAATCTCAATGATCGAACTTCAACTTCGGGTTATATAGTTTATCTTGGCACCGTTCCGGTTTCGTGGTCTTCCAGGAAGCAAAAGTCAGTTGCTCGGTCGTCGACCAAGGCTGAGTATCGAGCTGCTGCGCCTTCTGCTTCAGAGGTAATCTGGATTAAAAATTTAATGGCTGAACTTGGTCTTAAGCTTGATTCACAGGTTCCAACCATCTATTGTGACAATATTTCCACAATCTACACATGTCAAAATCCAGTTTTTCATACACGAATGAAGCATATAGAGATTGATGTGCATTTTGTTCGAGATCAAGTTCAGAAAGGTAGAAAGGTCAGCTTCGTGTTGCTCATATTTCTGCTAAAGATCAGCTGGCGGATATCTTTACAAAGCACTATCTAAACCTTTGTTTCTTATCAATAGAGTCAAGATTGGTGTGTGTTCTGGTACCCCAATATAGAGTCAAGATTGGTGTGTGTTCTGGTACCCCAATCTTGAGGGGGCGTGTTAAGCCAGCTGTCAAAAGATAAGAGTTTGTTATACTTTGAATTTGTATTTTTATTTCCTAGATTAATGCTTAGCCCTGATCTGTTGTAACCACTTGTATTATAAGAATAACCTACAGTATCAATACGAAAACAACTCCTCTTCATCAATTCTGTATTGTTCGAGAAGCAGCATCACAGTTGACTTTGAGCGTGTCAGTCTAAGGGGGTGACCACACAAGATGATCAGAATGTTGGGCTCCTTGTACTCGACTGCTACCATTTAACTAGAACTCATTGACAATGCTAAGAGCTTGATTCACAACCTGCAACTCCTACAATCTGGAATTCTGGAAAAGGCGTAGATTATGAGCTCTCCAAATGCTCCAAGACAATGCAATCATCAGCACTAACTGCTTCGGGCAGAAACGATCTACCAAAGAAAAAAACAAGTTCTTAGTGGAAATTTCTGCAAGATTAATCGTTAATCTCAAGGGACTAAGATACCACACACGGGTGGCAAATTCACAATGGAGGAGTACATGCTCAACAATTTCCACACTATTCCCACACACATCACAGATATAATCAAGTTGTATACCCCGCTTAGAAAGAGCAGATTTTGTGGGAAGTTGATGGGTAGCTGCTCTACAGAAAAAATGCTTGAGCTTTGGGGGCACATTCAAAATCCACAACCTCTTCTAGTATTTATCATCAGACCCACTAGAAGAGCTAGCTAAAGAGGTGATAGAAAACTAAACTTGTCTACAGCTAACTAAAGTCTTGGTTGGTGAAAGCATAGTCAATGGATGGTGCCTAACTTGGACTAAGGTGAGTAAAGTCTTGGTTGGTGAAAGTATATTGTCATGGAACCGGTGCAACTTTGGAATATATTGTATGGAGAAGTACAATAGTGGATCTTAAACACCATGTGTTCTATTGTTAGGTTCTATAGTATTAGCATAGTAAACACGAAGGAATATTATTGAGATAAAGGGAATAGTTTGTTCGTTGTTTGTATGTTGGTAGTTTTAAATTTAAAAAAGAAATGATATGAGTGAGGTTGTGATAGTGGTGTTCCTTTGTGTAATTATTTATTCAGTAATTGAGTTGTGTATTGATATTGGTTGATTGTACATAATTAGGTAAATTATATTTTAGTGATTCCACCTGATTTCTGGGTATTGAGCCGCAGGGTTCAATCTGCCATGGCTCTAGTACTGTTACATACCAAGTGCGTAGATTGATCAGACATCATGATTTTGGTGTATACAAATGAGAGGGTTGCTGGGATCAGCTTGAGTGTGGATCTCGGATGTCTGGATTCACCGAAACCGCGCCGATGGGAAAGCCACAAATGAATGAAAGAGAAATAAGGATATTGATAGGAGCATAAGAAAGAGGAAAGAAGGCCTTTTTTCACATTTCGAAGTCTTCGACGAAACAGCGTTTGAGTATAAGTCTCCGCTAAGAGGTAAAGAAGAGCATTGGGAGAACTCTCTATGAAAGGGTTCGGTGGTGCGAAAAAGAGAAGATGTGCTTTACAAGTCTAGCAATCCAATTCGTAGTCGATCTACCTATGAAAGCTCGGAGTCCATTTTCGACTATATCAAGATGGGTATCTCGATCAGTTCTACCAAATGAGGTTCACCAAATGAGAAGAAATGGAGAAAATCTGGATGATGTTCGAGTTGTTGAAAAAATCCTATGGTCCCTTGATTCCAAATTTGATTTTGTGGCCGTGATGATAGAAGAGTCTAAGGATTTAGGGGAGATGACGGTAGAGCAGCTCATGGCTCTCTTCAAGCACATGAACAACGACTTGTAAAGAGAGGTGAAGGAAAATCCCTAGAGCAAGCATTACAAGCGAAGCTAACTTTGAAAAATCCCAATTCTCGAGGTGGTTCTCAAAGAGGAAGATTCATGTCAAGAAGAGGAAGAGGCGGTCGAACAACTACCACCACACAACTACTACCATTGTACATGTCATAATGAGAGTGGAGGAATGCAGTGAAAGGTAGATGGTCAGAAAGACAGGCTGTGGTCATTGGTTAAGACGCGGGACAGGTCGGTGGTGGATGGAGATCAACAAATCTATGTTCAAAGTGTCTTTAGTGTAAAGAATTGGCCATATAATGAAAGGAGTGTTGGTATATGACAGTCGAAGGTGGAAGAAAGGCAACTCTCGCGAGAAGCTGATATAGATGGAGTACTCTTGATGGCTATTGATGGAGTGGAAGAATAATCCAGAATCCATCACATGGTTCATAGATACGGGCGCATCCAATCATATGTGTGGAAAAAAAAAACCTATTTGTGGATCTTGACGAAAGGCGTGAAGTGTATATTACCTTTGGCGATCTTTCCCAACGACTGATTGAAGGGAAAGGTAAAATTCTATTTGAACTTAAAAATGGGCAGCGGCTGTGCATCTCTGATGTATATTATGTTCCTGATATGAAGAATAATATTTTGAGTGTCGGACAATTACTCGAGAAGGGGTACGATATTCGAATGAAAGACCAAGCTCTTAGCATCCGTGATAAAAATAACAAACTTATCATGAATGTCACAATGACGAAGAACCGGATGTTTCCTCTAAGACTAAGCATTAACGAGGAGAATTGTTTAAAGGCAGTAACCATAGACAATTCCATTCTTTGGCATATTCGGTATGGCCATCTCAATTTTGAGGCGTTGAAGTTGTTGAAAAAGAACAATATGGTGAGAGGCTTGCCGAAAATTGATCGTCCTAACGGAGTATGTGAAGCATGTGTTGTTGGAAAGCAACACAGGAAGCCGTTCAAGAAGTATCCTTCAACGAGAGCACCTGGTCGTCTCGACTTGGTCCACTCCGATGTATGCGGACCAATCACGCCTATCTCAATCGGCGAAAATAGGTACTTCTTGACATTTACTGATGATTATAGTGGCAAAACTTGGGTTATATGATGAAGGAGAAAAGTGAAGTTTTAGGAAAGTTTAAAGAATTTAAAAGAATTTAAAAGTATGGTCGAGAAACAAAGTGGATGTCCCTTGAAGTGTTTACGCACCGATAGAGGGGCTGAGTATACTTCTCGGGAATTTGATACGTTTTGCAAAGAAAATGGGATCATACATCAACTTACGATGTCGCAAAAGCCCCAACAAAATGGAGTCTCGAAGAGGAAGAATTGGACCATCTTGAATATGGTTCGTTGTATGTTAAACGAGAGGAAGGTTCCAAAAGAATTCTGGGGAGACACTGTTGCTTGTTTAATTTATTTACTGAATAGGTTTCCTACGAGGAGAGTTGGAGACGTGACACCGAAAGAAGCATGGAGCAAGAGGAGACCGAACGTTGATCATCTTCGAGTCTTCGGGTGTGTGGCATATGCAAAGGTGCAAGAAGAAAAGCGGACAAAGCTTAAAGATAAAAGCTTAAAGTGTGTTATGCTTGAAGTGTGTTAGCTTGTGGATATGGAGAAAATCTCAGTGATATAAAGGTTATACAATCTGTCAATAAAAGATTGTTGATGTAAGGAGATGTTGATTTGTTGAAGATGCGTGCATGGAATCGGCAGGAGAACATACCAACATAAGGATAATAGACCGGTCTAGAAGATTTAAAGGACAGCGGTGGACCGAGAAAGGAAAATTGGGCCATATTACCTTCCAGCTGTTGGTATTCTGATGAGGAAAATGTGTCTATGAGTGAATTCTCCTGGTGAGGAAGACAGGACAGATGCAAGTGACATTGTATAATTCAGCGGAGGAAATATTAATAATAAGACGAAGAAGAACTATATGGTAAACTTTGTCTCTTTGGCGGGATATAGATACCACACCTTTGATGGGGAACTCTAAAGAACAAAATGGAGACATCCATGGAGTGAGGCAGATCCGAATCAGTCAAGAGTAACAAGACTTGGGAGCTCCCCAGTCAATTCAAGAGGTAATAAAGGCATTGGAGTCTAATGGGGTGTATAAGGACAGAAACAAACGAAATGAGATGTGGAGAATATATAAGGCAAGGCTGTGGTCATGAAGGATACAAGCAAAAATTGAGGGATGATGGACATAAGAAGAAGTCTTTGCCCGGGTGGCTCGGCTTGAGACGGTAAGGCTTAATCCATTTGTTCCTTGCTGCTCAAGGAGAATGGAGATTTTTCCAATGGCTGTGAAGTCAGCAATTTTTGAATGGCAATTTGAAGATGTGAAGTTTATGTGCAAACAACACCAGGATTTGAATTCATCAAAGGAGAAAGAAGAAAGGTGTCCTATTAAAAAGGGCGATCTAAGCTGAAACAGCTCAGACGTGGAATTGCAGATCGATGATTATTTATTCGAAGTGGGTTTTGCCTAGGTGCACTTTAGCAGCATTCTTATACTTAAAGAATAACTCAATGGAGATTTTTGCCTTTGGTTACTAATGTGACTGATTGGTGTTACAAGCTATTATAGTGCCCCTCTAGATTTATGAGGATTCAAGTCACTCCATGGAAAAGGAGTATTGAAATGAGATTCTTGGGCTTATATGGATTATTTGTGCTGCATTCGAGGTATAGCAGAAGAAGAGTGGATACTTATCTTCAAAGGTAAAGTTGCAGAGAGATTCTTTAAAAATTTTTTATGGCAGGATTGTCAACGCAGTTTGATACTCCGGTCGGAAGTAGAGTTCGAATTAAAAAAGAAAGGAGAGGGAAGTTAGTGATCCACTCATTATAAAGTGCTCGTAGGCTGTCTAAATCATTCTTGACAGTGTACTCGCGACTGGATTAGCATCTTTGGAGTTGGGTTTGGTGGAGCAGATACAGTGAACCCAGACTGCGTCATTTCAAGAACGGCGAAAGAGAATCCTAGATAGTAATGAAGGCACACATTGATACAGGCTCTTGTTTTATTCACTCAAAGACAAGCATGGAATTAGTCGGCTTTTCAGTGACAGCGACTGGGCTGGATAGCATTGATGCATGACAGGCAAGAAACTAGTATTTTCGGAGTTATTAGTTGTTTCTATTGCTTAGAGTTAGCGGCTTTATTGATGTGTCTTGCTAAAGAATCATCTGTGGTTTGCATTATCGTACCCGGTGAGTGCAAGAGTAGTATTGCTGCAGTATATGTGGTTTTGCATGCGCCATTGAGCTGGGCGTGATGAGAAGATTAATTTGGAGGTATGGTAGGTGAGGAACTAGGAGGACGCCAAGATCTATGTTGATATATTAAGTCGAGTTGCGCTTGCGAAAAATGCGTCCATCATGAAAGTTCAACATATTGATTATTCGATTTTCATTTTATTCGAAGAGCATATCGAGAGAAGGGAAGGTAGAAGCTTCGGTGCTGTAAGACATAATTGATGAAGTGTTGCTGACATTTTATGAAGGATCTGAAGAATGATGAATGTTTCAGTACTTACGAAGTCTTACTTCGGTATATTCGACGGTAATTGGATGGAGACAAAGTATTAGAGGGGAGGAATCATGATAGAAAACAAACTTGTCTACAGGCTATACTAAAGTCTTGATTGGTGAAAGCATAGGTCATGGATGGTGCCATAATTGGACTAAGGTGTAGTAAAATGTCTTGGTTGGTGTAAAGGGTTACATAACAAAAGGTCCCCAAATGAACGGTGCCTACCTTGGATAATGTGTTTGGGATTAAAGCTACAAAAGTGGATTTGAACGATACAATCTATATTGCCTAGTATAGTACATTGTAACACGAATGAATAAATGAGATATAGAGAGATTGAGATTTTTCTTCTAGTGTGTGAGTTTTAATTAAAAAAAAAATAAGAGAGATGGAGTTGTGAGTGTGTTTCCTTGTAATATTATTACATATCATTGATTGCTTGTATTGGAGTTATGTGATTGTTTCATAATTAAGTAATTTATATATGGGGCACAGTTGTGAGTGTGTCTCCCTTGTAATATTATTCCATAATTGAGTGCTTGTATTTGAGTATTGTGATTGTTCATAATTAAGTAATTTATATTATTGCCAACAAGAGGCCTCATACACAATCTCAAAAACAAAAGCATAGGCAGTCTTGACGTTGAAATAACCTTTCCTTTCATAAATCCATATGCGCATATCTTGGCCTTGCTCCTAGCATATAGGAATTTTAGAAATGCAACTGACCGCTACAGGAGAGAAGAGATGACTTGGAAGCTGCTTGTCCCAATTCCTCGTGTGAAAATCAATTAGAGAGCTAACCATAGGAGCAGTATCCAGTACAAGGGGAGAAGGGAAAATGTTATAATTAGGCAGATTTGGAACCCACTTATCTCTCCAAATGTCTATCGATGCTCCATTACCCATAACCCATCTAGTCCCCTTCTCCACCACCCAATGAGCCTCAGCAATGCTTCTCCATGCATAGCTTAGCAAATGCCCCAATTTTGCCTCCATGAAAGAGTGACGAGGAAAATATCTCGCCAAGTTGAACGGTAAGGAGTCTTCATTACAGAGAAAGCGCCAAGATAGTTGGCAAGGAGAGCAAAATTGAACGATTTTAAATCCTTAAAACCAAGACCACCCTTGAACTTTGAAGCGCATAACTTCTTCCATTGCGCCCAATGGATCCTACGCTCACTCTTCTGTTGTCCCCACCAAAAATTTGCCATTAGAGATTCGATTTTAGAACAAACCTCTCTAGAAATTATAAAGCAGCTCATAGCATAGTTTGGAATGGCCTGGACTACTGACTTGAGAAGCACCTCCTTGCCTGCTCTAGAAAGAGAAAGTTCCTTCCAACTTTTCAGTTTTTTAGTCACCTTATAAATAAGGATGTTAAACATTAGCTTCTTCTTTCTCCGTAAAGAAGCCGGCAGTCCAAGATACTTATTGTGCCTGTCAATAGCTCTGACACTCAACACCACTTTAACACCATCTAAAGATTGAGAACCAATATTCCTGCTGAACACAATTTCTGATTTCTCCAGGGTAACCTTCTACCCAGATGCATTCTCATAATCCTGAAAAATTTTTAAAAGCACACTCGCCTCACTAGTATTAGCACGACAAAAAATGATATTATCGTCAGTAAAGAAAAGATGGGAGATAGTTAGTGCTCTCCTACAAATTTTCAAACCATGGAGTTGACCATTAATTTTCACCTGTGAATTAGACTTGAAAGAACCTCTACATAAAATAAGAAAAAGTAAGGTGACAGGGGGTCTCCCTGGCGAAGACCTCTACTCGGATAAGAATTTCCTGGGGTTCACCATTAATCAATAAAGAATATGAAACAGAAGTAACACAACTCATCACAAGCTGGATCCAACCAAGATTAAAACCTAATTTTAACATCACATCACGTAAAAATTCCACTCAACCCTATCATAGGCCTTACTCATGTCTAATTTGCAGGCAAAAAAGCCTTTCCTTCCTGTAATCCTATTTTTCATATAATGAAAAAGTTCAAAAGCCATGAGAGCATTATCCGTGATAAGTCATTCAGGGACAAAAGCTGATTGCAATTGACTTATAATGGAAGGGAGGAAAACTTTAAGTTGATTTGCTATGACCTTTGTGACTAATTTAAAAATAACATTACAAAGACTGATAAGACAAAATTGAGAAGTAAGGACAGGATTACTAACCTTAGGGATAAGAGCAATATAAGTTTTATTAATAAAAGCAGGCGATTGTTCACCATTAAGAATAGAAAGAATCTTATTTTCAACATCAGAACCTACAATAGACCAAAATTTTTGAAAGAAAGGGAGGCATATCGTCAGGGCCTGGAGCTTTAGATGGATGCATTTTTTTCAGAGCGAGAACAATTTCCTCCTTTGTGTATGGACGACATAACTCATTATTGATTCTATCAATTACTCGAGTCTCTATTGAATCCAAGATGTCCATATATGCTGATGGATTTGATGAAGAAAAAAGATTCTAGAAATAACTGGTCATGGTATGAGAGATCCCCTCCATATCATCAAAATTACGACCCATCTCATCCTGAATTTACTGAATGGTATTGCGTTTCTGACGGCCATTAGCTTTCTGGTGAAAAAAGCCAATGTTCTTGTCTTCCTCCCTAAGCCAATCAATTCGTGATCTTTGTAACCACATCAATTGCTCTCAGGCCAATAATTCATATATTTTAGCTTCTAACTATTTTTGTCTCAAAATAGTGTCTGAAGTCTGAATCCTGGTCTATAACTTATGGAGCCGTTGTTGACAATCAGCCAGCTCACTAGAAAATGCCCAAAGTGTCTTCTTTCCTAAGATCTCAACGCCAAGCTACATCGGTTAAATTTTTGTTCCACAGGATCGTTAACCACATTATCGCCAGCCCCTTGCCATGCATATCAAACTTCCTACACACAGGTTTTATCCTGTAACCACATCTACTTAAAGCGGAAGGGACGCACCTTTTTCCTCTTAAGCAATTGATGTCTAAACAAATCAAGCATGAGCGGGCAATGGTTAGAACCTTACCGCAGAAGGTGAGAGATCGAGAAACCGAAAAATAACTGACCTATTGAGGTATAGCAGTAAACCGATCCAACCTCTCCTCAATTCATGTACCCACATGTTGCCCATTAGTCCAAGTAAATTTGTGCCATGGAACACCAAATCTGTTAAGTGACAATAATCCAAGGTTGAGTGAAAAGCATCAAGCTTCTCTTAAGCTCTAGGAGCACCCCCAATTTTGTCACTATGAAAAAAGATCTCATTATAGTCTCCTCTACACAACCAAGAAAGATTTGAAACACCCGCTAATTGATGCAAGAATTCCCACATTTTGAATTTTTTCTGCTCATTCGGCCAACCATAAATCCCAGTAAAACGCCATTTCTCATCAATTACAATAGCAATGTGGTGGAGGGATGAAGATAAGAACTTGACTGTAACCACATCTGACCAAAAGAGAGCAAGACCACCCCGCCTTCCAACAGCTCTATCACAAGAAATAGAAAAACTTTGGTTATAATGACATTTTTGACGGATTTTGACCATCTCCTCTTCAGTCAACATTGTCTCCATCAAAAACACCAGGTCAGGAGCTTGAGGATTTAACAACTTCCTCAAATGACGAATTGCAGATGGGTTCCCAAGCCCTTTACAGTTCCATACTAAACAATTCATGGCGATCGGCGGGACTGTGTGCAGTCTCCGCCGTTAAAGAAGTTATGGTACCACTAGGAACATTGTTGTCTTTGAACTTTTTACCAAAAGAGTCAATGTCCATATCCTCCCTTAATTTAATCTCCAAGAAACCTTCCTCTTTTTGAAACCAGTTCTTGCAATTGGCAAATCCTTTGGATCTAATGGTTTTGCACGAGCCATTCTCTTCCATGATTTTCTGGTTATGGCAAAGTGGGTTGTGTGGTGGGGACTAGAATTGTGGTTAGTTTGAATGGGAATCGGGGCATAAGGTGAAGTTTCTAGATGTGAATTAAGAAGAGATATAGGAGAGATCGTTGGGCAGTAGAAGGGTTATAGATGGGGCTTAGAGCTTTTAGGTTATCAGCGCTGGCCAGGGTAGGTTGACGGGAAGGGATAGGAATCTCAATAGGTGAGGTGGGAATAGGAATTGGTTCATGTGGAAGGGGTTTGCTATGGTTTTCCGAGAGGAGCTGTGTATTGTTGTTCAAGAAAACAATAGGAGTTGAGAGTAAAGCCTGTGAGTTGTGGTTGTTTAAGGGGGACTGTGAATTTTAGGTCGATGTGCTAGACAGGGGAGTTAAGATTTCAGTAGGCTCAGCTAGGGATTGGGTGGCTACACTTAGTGGGGTTCAAGAGGCATCAACAATACCTGGGGTGATAATTAGACTTTCGGACCTACGTTGCATTAAATTGTGAAACTTGTCATATGTCATTGCAGATTTTTTGAGCTTCCAGTAAGGATAAAATCTCATTCGTTTGGATATTATCCAAACCCACTACATTACTAGGAGCCCCTTCTTGCAATGATTCATAAACTTCCAAGACTTTATCAACAACATGACTGTGGCTTCCCACTGCTTAGGCTGGTTGTGTAAATAACTCTTTGGAGGCTTGACTTGCAGTGTCTATACAACTGGGAAATTAGATAGATTTCCTAAGAGGAGAAGCTCTGATGGTTTCATCAAAATGTAATACCAAATCTCCAGAGTCTGGTTCGAGATTGCACTCCTTACACTGCTTAAAGGTATGACCACACCACCCACAGAAGTAACAAAAATTCGGTAAGCCTTCATACTTTAATGGGACCAACATGGATTGATTATGGAATCTGAAATTGAGTTGTTTTTTCAAAGGACAACGCAAGTCTAGTTCCACCTTGGATCTGATATGTTTGCCCCAGCCAACCTCATTCTCTTTAGACCATTCCAGGATTCTCCCCATTTTATCTCCAATAAAAAGTAGTTGTTTTCTGATTCATTAGTTTCAACGGTAGGTCATATGCTCTTGTGCACAATGTTGCATGACAAAGCTCAACACTGGATGGTTGCTTCTCACCAGTTACCTCGTTCACAATCAGGAGTTGTTTTTCAAATGCCACGGGGCATGATCAACAATAGATTTCAAATCCTTCGGGTGTTGGAACTGGAACAAAATAATGTATTTACTCCACTCCCTTGCCACCATTCCATGTTTAGGTCTCCATGCTTTTGTCATAGTATCCATAAGTGCAAACTTGTTATATGGTCGATTAGTCTAAAGGCGTCCTGCCAGACACAATTGAACCTTCGGATTATTTTTAGCAACAAGATCATCTGGAAGTTCTACGACATCATGAGAAGGGCCTGACACATTTAGTCTGGGTATACTAGGAGTCGTCATCAAATCCACAAAAGCATAAATCGTTAGATTTAGGGACCCCAGTCATTGAGTAGAACAAAACCTAAGAAAGATAATACACAAAGTCAAAAACACAAAACGCAAAAAGGCGAAGGGAACAAAAGGGCGAGACAGGATAGCAAAAGGGAGGGACGGGACAAGGGACAAAAAAAACCAGAAAAGAATGAAAGAGAGGGAGTGAAGCAAAAGGGAAAGCTAAGCCGCAAATAGCAAAAATCCAAATTCTCATGGGGAGAAAGCCCTAACTCTCACAAGGAGAGAACAACTCCTCTTTGTCAATTGCTCAATTTTGAACTATGGTAAATTGCTAATATTCTTATAATTACTTTTAAGAAAACCTTTTTTTTTTTTTTGAGAAAATAATTTCTTTTATAAATGTGGAATTCTTGTAACCGAATGCCCCTATAAATGATTAGCTATTTTGACATTTTGAGATAAAATTATAATCACACGAATTATAATATATATGGAGAAAATATATTTCTTTTTATAAATGGGAATATCTTGTAACCGAACTGCCCTATCTAAAGATAGCTATTTTGACATTTTTGAGATTAAAATTATTAATCACACGAATATAATATATATATATATATATATATATATATATAATATATATATTATATATATATATATAAGTTTTACAATGACAGAATGGCCCCGAATAATCCAACCCTACAAAATGGGGAACACTTGACTTCCCAAAACGCCCTACAAATTTTTGATTTATTAGTTGATACAAAATTATTATTAAGGATAATTTTAGTCTTAATATATAAGTACAATGACAGAATGCCCCGAATAATCAACCCTACAAATGGGGAACATTGACTTCCCAAAACGCCCTACAAATTTTTGATTTTATTAGTTGATTAAAAATATTATTAAGGATAATTTAGTCTTATTATAATTAGGAAACTTTTAATTCTATTGATATTTTATTGGTTGAAGGATAATTTTATTGGTATTTTATTAGTTAAAGGATAATTTAGTCCTACTCTAATTAAGAAACTTTTAATTTTATTGATATTTTGTTGATAATTTTATGGATTTAATAAAAATATCATTAGAACTTTAATTTTATTGGTTGAAAAATAAAAATAATACAATTAACTCTCTAAGTTTCACATATATTATTAGCATAATTATATTGTAATCAATTTATATTGAAATTATATTAACGTAATTGTATTGAGTAAGTTTGATTCTAATCAACTTCTCCGTATTGAACTATTATTTATATTTTAGTTATTTGATAATGACAATTATCATGCAATTTGATTGGCTAATAAATAAATAAATTATTATTTTTAAGAAATTTGTAATTTAATTGGTAAAAGACTTATAAAGACCTAATTGTACAATAATTGCTAGCCCGAATCCCGTCGTATCCATAAGTAACGACGTCTATATATAAATAAAAACCTAGATAATGCTGTAGAGCTGTGCCGGTCTGGCATGTGTGTGTTTTTTTTACTTAGTTGTTTAAATTTTTACTTGATTTTATATTTTAGTTGAGGCCCTTGCAGCTATAACGTGGCTAAACAATGTCTTATCAAGGAACCAGTGTTTTCTTTTTGGCTTAACCGCAATACAGAGGAAGAAAAATGCTATTGGCAAGGAGGTGAAATTGTATTTGGTGTTATGGACCCAAATCATTACAAGGGCAAGGGCAAGCACACATAAGTTCCTCTAACGCAAAAAGGCTATTGGCAGGTTGGCTTGTCATTACCTGTTCAATTGTTGCGCTTAATAAATATTGCCTATATATTCTTCAATTATTTTCTAATTTTGTTTAATTGTGCTTTTTTTTATAGTTTGAAATGCGTGATATTCTTATTGGTGGCAAACCAACTGCCATGTTTTTAATATTATTGTGATATTATATTCTAAACCCTAACTGATTTTGAATTTAAGGCGAGAATATGTCTAAATTTTTAAATTGGAATGTAAAGGGGATGAATGTCAATTTAGAGTGTCATTGCAATAAATTGCAAAGTTCGAGGTATTTTTGTAGGTTAGACCATCTATCTATAATCTGTAATACATATAAAAATATAAATAATATTGGATTCCTAAAATATTTCTGCTAAATTTGTGCATTTATAAAAATATTATTGAGGACTTCAATTTTATTGATTGAAAAATAAAAATAGTTTAATTTTGATTGGTTACGTTAATTTCTATTTGAATCTAAATTCTATTAGGAAGTTTAATCTAATTCTTATAGAAAATTGTCCACTAATTAATATTTATAACGTGCTAGCTAATGTTAATTGATAGAACAAATATCAACTAATATTATATAATAACTAGCTAATACTATAATATTATATTATTATCTATTCAAATACTAGCTGATATACACCTTATAGTATGTATTATTAATAGACAAGTTTTATTAGTTAATATTTATTAATTAATCAAAATAATTATTAACAAAAAGTTTTAATATTATTATAGACCTTGGATCAAGAGTTTATGATTATTTATTTTCAACTTTGTGATTATTCCATTTTGTGAAATAAATATTTATTGTAAAAGAATTATTAAAATTTTTTATCAAATACCGGATATGTATGGTAGTGGTGGTTTGCACCAATTTTTTTTATGTGTGATAATTATGACTAAAAATATTGAAATTTTATATTATCTTTGAAAAAATAATAAAAAAATTATAATTAGAAGCATTCATTTTACCGAATACATTCAACCAATAATAATGTGCAACGCACGTTCTTAAATGCCAGTAATTATAGAGGAAAAAGAAAAAGTTGTATGAATGGAACAAGTTACGAACGGAATTACAAAAAAGAATACAAATACGTCTAAGGCCCATAAAAGAACCATCTTGGATCAATAGCGCCCTTGCATTGTTTTTGTACGGTTCTTGGGATGGGCCCATCTGCAAAATCAACGTCATCTAATATGTCCCTATTATAAAATTAATTAATTAAAATATGACAGTGATTAAAGAATGAATAGGGATTGATAAATGGAAATTTTACCAAATACCCAAAGATCACTCTCCATAACAAAAGCGAGGTACAGGGGGCGAAATCTCAGGAGATAATACTTGAATTTTGTGCTAACATGACCATGTACCTCACTCCCAACATTTATATAAAGCAAAAGCTATCAACATAAAAGATTAATGACATTTTAAGCAGGCAGATATACTAAAAGATATTACTTAAAGTATTATCATTTCCTCACTGTTATCAAATTGGTGTGATGAGCGTGGACCGAGCCAAACCATAATTCCTTCTAGAGCATTCAATCATATATAGCTCACATTTGCTTGACGACAAGCTTTCTATCGAAATCACAGTGGAGATGACACTAGCACCAGCTGTGGAGAATGTCGAGGGAGCAGGTACTTCAGTCGATAAGCTGATGCCCCCACCCCCAGATGTCTTCGCATTAGACCCTCAAGCAGCTGCAATGCTCACCAAGCATATAATGATTTTGCAGTTGTGTTACAAAGGCTAATGGCCAAACTAGTTATCCAGCTTTTGCCTGAGGGCCAACGCCACATCAATATAGTGGCAGAAGGAGAAAATAATGCCAACAAGATGGTGGGAAAGAACATGGAAGAAGAATACTCCTCTTAGCACACTAAAATCCAAGGCAGGACCCAATCCCATGGATAGTCCATTTCTTTTCTCGGGAATGTAGGACATAATGACGAGGACGACTTCTGAGCAAAAACTTTATAATTTTGAAAGATTTTCGAGAAGCAGGAGACATTATTGACTTCAGACTAAGAAATGACTCACCATTGTCCTCGGAGATCATGTCAGTGTCTTTTCCCCACAAATTCAATATGTCGAGCTTCGAGACATATGATGGGACCACCGATCCAAGAAGCCACCTAGCAAATTTTCACATGCTGATGCATCCAGACGATAATGGCACCCTTTTATGCAGGGCTTTCCCGATAACACTGAAAGGGTTGGCTCAGGAGTGGTTCCAAATGCTCAGAACATGATCAATATGCAACTTCACCCAGTTAGCGACAGCATTCAAAGCTTGGTTTATCACATGCATACCGAGCAAGAAGATAACATCAGACCTGATAGACTTGAAGAGAGCAGATGGTGAGTCACTCCAAAAGTACATCGCCAAATTCCAGAAATTGGCCATGCAAATAGAAGACTTAAATACTGAAGTGGCTATCATTGCAATGGCCAAAATTTGTAAGTATAACAAACTCATCGATTCATTGAACATTAATAGGCCCTATTCTTTTGCAGAACTAATGGCCCGAGCCAATAACTCAGCTCGTTAGACGAAGCCTGGAAGGCACAACAACGCTGCATAAAGAGGGCGAATCCAAACGGAAGGCCGACAAAATCTGAGTTTCCAACCCCCCTCGAGTCAGCAGATCACGTGGAGGCCATAGTACCATGATCTTGAATTTGCTTGGTAGGGTCTTGAATTTGCTGTAAGACTTGGAAAGTTGACCTTACAATTCAGTTTGACTATAAAAGATAAATAATTAAATAAAGAAGAAGTCCAAATAAAATTAATATTAAAAAACAAAATCAAATTTCGAAATTTTATATGTACGTAGAAAACATGCCTCCCATTAGGCAGCCTGTATGAGTATGACCAACTAAGATTACGTGTATCCCATATATCATTAGTCCAAAACCAACAAAGATTCAAGAATCTCTTTAGCAAAAGTTTAGACGGAAACCCAAAAAAAAAAAAGGAAGGGTTAAAGAATCTCGTATTTCCATTCTGTTGTTTCTTGGGAAAAACGTTTCTTAGGCTGGAAGTATATTTTCTTTTTCAAACAACAAGAATGAAATTTATATATAAAATCAGTGAGTTTTCTTCTTAATTACTTGGTTTTTCTACATTCTTATTTATCCATATTAGAGTTGTAAGTGGAGTATAAATTTATTTAATTACATAAAATTTATAAATAAATCAAGTCCAACTAAGTTTTATTGAGTTTGAATCTATTTTGATTTAATTCGATTTGATTTCAGTTTGATTTAATTTGAATTTGAGTCTAATTTGGTCTGAGTTTAACTAATCAAGAAGATACTTCAAGGTACAAGTTTCAATTATTGAAGAGTCAACCATTTAGAGGAAGAAGACTTGTCCTTTAGTTTAGAAGTTGGATTCTAAAAAGTTGTAGTTGAAGCAAATTCTTAGGAAACAGTCAGCTTCCAAAATTCAACAACAATATTTTTTTTGTGTCATTTGAAATTAGATATGTGTTTACTAAGTAAGCTTACTTCTTGTCTTATAAAACTTATGTATTTTCTTAATCAATAACATTATTATTCAAAATCGAATTCGCAATATAATTATTTCAGAAACACATTATTGTTAATCAAGATTCATAATATTGCTAATTAAAAAAAATAGAAACAATTTTACAATTCTCTCCTTGTTTTTTTCCTTCATAAAGTCAAAATAACGTATATAAAAAAAAAAAAAAAAAAATATAATTATTCGAGAAAAACATTATTTGTTAATCAAGATTCATTAATATTGCTAATTAAAAAAAAATTAGAAACAAATTTTTACAATTCTCTCCTTGTTTTTTTCCTTTACATAAAGTCAAAATAACGTATAATAAAAAAAAAAAAAAAAAAAAAAAAAAAAAAAATGATATGGTTGTAAGTAGAGATGATGCTAAACATGAGTTTTGCCCGATAGATACTGGCTGGATGCCAACTCACACAAAGGCCATCGTCCAATAAATTAAAATTGAATTATTATTAAAATTTTCATTTAACTACAAAAATATCTTCACTAAAAGCCAATCATAACGGTCTCCTAACCTAAGATTCCAACTCCTATGTTTTATGTTGGCCCTATATATATAACTGCCAGGACAGTGATGTTGTTAAGATTTAACTGTACAAAGATCTGTATGGAGATGTTACTTTATATATTCAATAAAATAATATATTTAATATTTTCTTAGTTAATGAAAAAAAATTATAATATATTTAGAAATTCAAATATTCAAATTCAAAATTTAAGTGTTAAAATTAAAAACCTAATAAATTGTAAGAAAATCTCGAAATTTTTGTAAAATATATTGTTAATGAAAATGAAATGTTTTTAACATTATTGATTTTAATATAAAAAATATATTGTTAATAGAAATGAATCCAAGAAAATAAGCAACACAGAAAATTTACAAGTCTTCATATATTTTAAAAAATTTAAATAGTTAATTATTTATAATATATTTTTCACAGCAACCATATTTAAAAAAATAAAGAATACAATGAGGTTGGCCTGACACAACAAATGATTGAGGTCGGAAATATTACCTAAAAAAATAAAAAATAAAAAATTCCTTATGCGTTGGCATTATTAGGAAAAAAAAGTTGGTATCTTTGTTGCTCAATTAAATATATACAAAACAAATAAATAATCCAGGTAGCACGCTAATGACCCACTTAATGCATGCTTTGGTCAGTCACCGTTGGATGGCCCCCACCATCAGATTCCTAGGGTCAGGATTGATTTTAAATCCCTTGAATTAAAACAGTGATTCTTTGAAATTGAACGTGTCAAATGCAGAAATTGGTCCCCACTCCCCACTACACTCATTAACAAGATTTTTTTATTATTATATTATAAAGTACATCTAATTCTTAAAAAAAAAAAAAAACCCTAAAATTAGCTAAGTTGAAGGCGTCAAAACTCCTAACTCACGTTGGGTGGCCATTGAATCATTTGGTTCAAATTGAATTGAATTGAATCAGTAAATTTAAATAAATTAAATTTTTATATAAAAATTGAAATTAAACCAAATGATTCATAAAATTAAATTAAATTACACTGACTCAGTTTAGTTTTGTTTGTTTGCTTGCTTGCTTTAATCTAATTTTGGATTAAGTCAGTAATTTTTAAAATATAATAAAAAGTGATCGGAACCAAAAATTTTTTGACTTCTATTAATAACTGAAATTTTTAAAACTAAACCAAATTGAATATATGTTTTTAAAAAACTAAATGGAATTGAACAGACCAATTCAATATAGTTGGACCAATTTTACCGTTTGAAAAAAAAAAAAAAAAGAAAAAAAGAAATATTTTGGTTGGATAATTAAAATTGAAAAAAACAAAAAGGAGATTCCCATATAGGAAAGGCAGAGATACATGTCAAAAGGGGTTAGATAAGCTGCCGCCACTGTCCTTCTCCAACTTTGCCTTTGCACTTACGCCTCGTAATTTGATTGGGCCAGATTATGTGTAGGTGACCCTTCTTGTCCACTCCACATCTAACGTTTATTTTAAGCACCCTCTATTTGTGTCTTCAAGCATAGGATGATCTACAACTATTCAAAACAAATATTCATAATAATTTTGTTTTCCCAAATTGCCACTCATATAATTATTTTTAATAATATTAATTTGTTTAACTCGAGATCCGAGAAAAAAAAAATTTTATATGAATTTCTCAAAAGTCATACATAAGTCAACACCAAGGGTTAATTAATATGTTGATGTGTGAATTTGTGAAAATCATTAAATTAGTAGTAACTATATTAATTTTGATAATGATAGAATGTGGAGTATTACTATGTATATTTCACTTTGCAAATCACGCCATCTATTATTAAAATTAACAAATATGGACTATCATTATCAACTCATAACAACCATAATAAATGTTGATTATGACGCCCCATCAACAATATATATAATGATTGATTATGACGCCCCATCAACAATATATATATAATTATATATTATATATATATATATTATATATATAATTATATATATATAAACAATCTATATATATACATATAAAACAATCTACTAATCATTTGATTATCATACAATTTTTAGTAAATACAAATATTTTTTTCCTTAAAATTCAATATTGCAAATCAAATATTCATCTGTTAACTATTGGAGTAGGATTTTTATTAGTGTAAGAAAATAAAGAAATTCTCATTAACTTGTATATGGCATGGAAAACTCACATCGCGGAAGCATATTTTATAAAGTTGTATAATATGTATAGATAAATATAGTTTCGATTTTAATTAATAAAAAATTATAAAGCGTACTTTTGAAATTTTTAAAATTTGATCTCAAGCTATTTAATGCTAGTTTTGAGTTCTTGTAACTGCTTTGATCAAACTTACAATCTTCTATTGTGTGATCTCAGAAATTCCAAAACTCAAGTTCGTGTGGGTAAAACGACTGGAGAAAAAAAAAACTCTGGAACTATGTTTTTTGTCCGGTGAACATGTGACCTATTTTTCTCCCTCTTTTAATCATTCTTTTGAAGCCCTAATTTCTAAGACGCAACATGGACCACATGATAATAAGCTTCTTATCATAATAAAAATATTTTCTAAACCTTACAAACCTTACTAAAATAAACTATTATTTAATCCACTATAAATTTGTAATTTCACTCCTCATTAATTTTGAAATTCTTAGACATTAAATATTTATTTAACTCTCCATGTTAAAATTATAGATATCAGTCGACCAAAATACATTATTGATAATTTATTTAATTGAGAACTTAATTCCTTAAGACTTCCATGTAACTTACTTCACCTGTCAATTACAAAATCCACATAAAAACTTAAGAGCTTACACAATGAAAAATTAAAAGTTTTCTCGAGGAGTATTATCAATTTCTAAATAGAGATATGGATTCTATCAATAAAATAATATATCACAAAATGCACATTGTCATTATCCAATCCATTAAATTTATTGCTACATAATGAAACTCACCTTTTAATGAATCAAAACAATAAATAATATACAATGTTCATAGTAATTAAATCCAGAATAAGAGTATAATATTCTTAATGAACTAGAGAATTTTTATATAGTCAATATAAAAACACTTAATTTTGTTCGATATATATGTTATCTTACCCACGACTTGACAAGTTTCGACATGCTTGGCTACACTAATGACACGTCACGCTTTTATAATGATAGTCAAACAATAAATAATAATACAATGTTTTCAGTAGTTAATGAAGTAATCCAGAATAAGAGTATATACTTTGCTTATATGAAACAGAGGAAGTTTTTTTATATAAGTTCAATGTATATATCAAAACACACTAATGTATTTTTGGTTCGAGTATATATATAGTATGTGATAGTTATATAGTAGTAAGTGATATCTATTCACAGAGAAAGTAGTAATTTTATTAGTGTCCCTTATAATTAAGAAAAATTATATTCAATTGGGTGTTACAGACAATACTGGGATGGTTATGTCCATCCATATATATATATATATATATATAATATACTAACACAAGAAAGTAGTATTTTATTATTCTTATAATTAAGAAAAATTATATTAATTTTGTGTTACAATCATACTGATGTTATGTCCACCCCCGCTTTAGATTATGAATATATATAAACTTTATAAATTATAAAAACTGATGCTAATCTTTTACATATAAGCTAAACTCTATACATCAAATCATCTATTATATAAGATGAATGACATACAAATATACACAAACAGATTTTTTTTAGATTATCTCAATTATTATTATTATTAGGATAACTTCTTTGCTCTTTCAACTTTTCAACCTCTATTGTCTACCGCTATATCCCTTCAGATTTCTAATCATTGATAAATGAATAAAGAGATAGTTTCATATTGCATATTTGACTATTTAGCTCTTTATATTAAATATAAAATTACTATTTAGTCTCTTATATTTATCATTTAATTTTTTTTAATTAATAGTAAAAATGACATTTTTTTTATTAAATGACTGCTTAATGCAACTAAATTTGAGGTATGAGTCTTTGATTTTGCCGAAACAATAGAAGTTTGTAGTAATTTCAAGCAAAAACCCAAGTGATATAAGAAAATTGAGGTCAAATAAGAGAGAGAAAATGATGAATTTTCAATTTTGACTGAGAAATAAAAATAGGGTTGAATTGTCAAAAAATAAAAGATTAGTATGTAATTGATTAAGCTCATAAAAATATACTTCCTCATCTTAAATTAATAATTTAAGATGGTCAAAACTAATTATTTACTTTCTTATTTATTTAATTTTCAAAAAAAATTATCTACTTTCTTATTTAATTAAAAGTGAAAACTATACTGTTAATAATATCCTTCAAATGAACGACTTCAGTTCTGAATTTTCATTAAAAAATAAAATAAAATAAATAAACTAGTAAAAATTACTTCATTTAAAAGATTTAAAAAAAAAAGAAAATTCCAATTATAGTTAAACAAAATTATTATTAGGAGACTAAGAAATTATTATATAGTATTAGCCTTGGTCATTGTAGAAATAAATAATGTATCTTGTGTCAGTCATCCCATGTGTATGAGGTAACTAGCAAGAGCTAGTTGGAGTTCCCTGTCTACCAACTTATCTTTTGCATATTTAAAAATAAAATTTTTTTTAAAAAAAAAAGAAAATTTTCTTGTCAAGAGGTCAATCTGCACCCTTGTACGAGTTCCATTTAATAATATTTCTTTAAATTTTACTGCTGTAAATACTGAAACTCTATTATAAACTTGGATGAGAAATTTTCAAATCTTAAGGTCATTTTTTATAATAAACAATTATGTGTGTTTCAGGTTTCAAAATTTTCATTATTCACATTTTATTAGTAAATAAAGTTTGAATCACTCAACTGTCTTTTTTCAGTTGTTTTGGCAGTGGGTCATTTCATTCCCTGCCTTTTTATTTTTTTCTTTTCCTACATTTTTGTCTTTAAAATTCAGATATTATAGTTTTAGAAATATGTTATAAATGAAATAGTGAAAGCACACAAAAGCATAATATCTAGTAATACGTGGTAACAAGTAAATACATCTATGCCATGATAATAGACTCATTTTCGATTCTCTTTCCTTAATATTCAAAAAAAAAAAAAAAAAAAATCAAAAACTATGAGTAGTAAAGTGAGAAAGATGAACTTATTACATAAATGAGTTCTTACACAAATGTCGTTTTTGTTATAATAATATCCGTGTGATATAAAATGAAATTTCGTTTGAAGAAATTTTTGTACACAGAGTGATTAAAATATTAGTTTGCTCCTAGTAAGTTGATCAAATTACCGATTATGCTCAAAAACCAGATAACTTGTGAAGTATTTAAATTAGATTAAATATTAGAAACCATCATTTTTATTATTTCTTGAAATAATAACAAATACGACGTTTAATAACAAAATACATTAAAATCAAAAAAAAGATTTGATAGGTTATGGGACAAGTAGAGAAAGTAGTTATTTTGATTTGGAAGTCAAATTAATTTTTTTTATAAATAAAAAAAAAAAAAAAAAAAAACGTCAAATAGATATATTATGTGAGAAAATAACTATACATAATAAATGAGTTTTACACTTATTTTTTTTGTTATATAATACCTCCATTGTCTTAAAATATAAGTCGTTTAAAATTTTTACACAAGGATTAACGAAATAATTATTTCTCCTAGTAATTTGATCAAATTACCCTTTATCTCAAAACCAATATTTGCTTGTGAAGTATTTATTAGATTTAATGTAAACAAGAGCAATATTAGAAACACATCATTTATTATTTCTTGAAATAAACAAAACGACTTAAATTTTGAAACAAAATAATAAACAAAAAAAGATTTATATTTTGGGACAGAGAAAGTACTTATTGGATTTGATCAAATTAATTTTTTTTTATAATTTATACTTTATAGTTTCATAGAGAAAAGTATTATCTTATTGTTATAGCTCAAGATAAATTATGAAATTTAATTTTTCATTAATTTAAAAAGTAAAACTAAAGAATTTATAATAATTATAGAATAATTTTCAAAAAGAAGAAAGTATTTATGAACTATAGTTTCTTATGTTTTTTGGTTCACAAAGACAGGGTCATAAGCTGTATTGGCACTTTTACAAACTTTTGTAAAGCCAGCCAGCCAGCCTTGTTTATAAGCACTTGCCACAGGAAAAGAAAGAAAGAAGAAAAGAAAGAAAAGAGGGTACCCCATCATACCCATCAAAGAAAAAGCAAAAGAAAGAGAGGGAGAGAGAAAAGAAACGGACAGAGAAAGATAATAAAGAGAGGAATTCGAGGAAGAAGAAGGTTTCTCTTGAAGTTTGAAGATTATGCAGACAATGGAGCAGCCACAGCAACAGAACCAGTTAATGGTTCAAAACTCAGGTAGCCTTAGCTTTAGCAGCCAAATGTCTAAAGAAGATGAAGAGATGTCCAGGTCTGCCCTTTCTACCTTTAGAGCTAAAGAAGAAGAGATTGAGAGGAAGAAGATGGAGGTTAGAGAGAAGGTTCAACTTCAGTTGGGTCGTGTTGAGGAAGAGACAAAACGTTTGGCCATGATTCGTGAGGTTTGTTTTCTATATCTTGTTGGGTTTTAGTGAAAAAAAAGTTCTTCCTTGGATTTAATTTTTTTTTTTTTTGTTTTGTTTTTTTTAGTTGAAATTTTGTTGGATTGTTATATCCTAAACTAATTCAGCGAAAAGTTGAAAACCCTAAATTAATTTAGGAAAGAGTTAAAATTTTTGTTCATATTTTCTTTTACAGTGACTGAAATTCTTGATCTGAACATAATATAACATGAATTTAAAGCACGACACTTGTGAATCAAGATGTTCAAGTTCAACCCTAAAGATATTAAAAGGGGGAAAAATAAGAAATGATAAATATAAATGTTTCCTCAAAAGTTAATGCCAAGTTTTGTAAAATTTATCATATAATTTTGGGTTTCATGCATATTTACCCAAGGGTTATCAAACAATAGTGATTTTGAATGATTAAATATCTTGTAAGATATGGCCTTGATGCTCAAAACCCATATGATTGGGAAATCTTTGACCTCATAATAATAATAATAATAGCTGCAGAGAGCTGGTTAAATTATGTTTGCAATTTTTATTGGTTGAAAACTAAATTATAAAATTCTATCAGGAGCTTGAAGCAATGGCAGATCCCATGAGGAAAGAAGTTGCTTTTGTGAGAAAGAAGATTGATACTGTTAACAAAGAATTGAAACCACTAGGGCATACTGTCCAGAAGAAGGTAAATTACCAGACATTGCAAATAGGATGATGTCCCAAAAATTTTGTCATGTATATAAGCTAAAATAAATTCAGCTGTTATTTTACATGTGGCCAATTGGGTCAAGGACCACTGAATTTTGGTTTTTTTTTTTTTTTTTTTTTTTTCCCAATTGGGTCAAGGAAACCACGAATTTTGTTTTTTCACTTTTTTTTTTTCTCTTTGTCACCAGGCAGTAAACGAATACTAAGGAAGGCTCTTTTTTGGGGGAGAAAGGCCCCCTCGTTTTTTTCAAATGAGAAAGAACAAGGAAAAAGTACAGCTATAACAGAATTTATGGAGAGGTATGGGTAATCTCATTGAGCCATCCACCTTTAAATCATGTACATGTATAATTTTATTCTTAGACTTTGTCTGCAGTAACAAATTTTTTTTTTTTTTTTTTTTTTTTTGTCACAGGAGAAAGAATACAAGGAAGCTCTTGAGGCTTTCAATGAAAAGAACAAGGAAAAAGTACAGCTCATAACCAAATTAATGGAGGTATGGTTCTCATCTGAGCATCCACTTTAATCATGTACATGTATAATTTTACTTTCTTAGATTTGTCTAGCAGTAAAAATTTGAGCACAATTTTATAGGGAAAGCATGGATTTGAATTTGAATCCTGTTTGGAAAGCATGGATTTGAATTTGAATCCTGTTCATTGTGAAGTTAGGGTCTTTTAAAAGGTTTTGCTTGTAGATGGGTACATGTGTCTGGGTTAATCTATTGGTAAATAATGCTTGAGTGTAAGATGAATAACCATTAACCAAAATTACCCTTCTGGTTTCAACTCCTAAGTAGCGAGCCTTTCAATTGCACATGTTAACCTTTTGGCAAATGTTGAGTGTAAGATGCATAACAGGGAGGCACATTTATGCTTTCAACTCCTACTAGTGTAAAACCGGATTCATTCAATATATACTGTTTTGGTCAAATTCACAACCTTACAAGCTTGGAGAGATGATTGAGCAAAAACTCTTTGGTTTCAATATATCATATAAATTGGGAGAGGCTGCATTATATTTGAGTGGAAAAGATAGGATATAGAACTTCCTCAACTTTTGTGTTGGAAAGTATGCATGTCTCGTAGTTCAAATGTGTAACAAGTATTTTGCTGTTTTGTTTTAAATTTGAGCAGCTGGTGAGTGAAAGTGAGAGGTTGAGGCTGAAGAAGCTGGAAGAGCTGAGCAAGAACATAGATTCCATACACTGAGCAAGAACATATATATATATATAGCCTAGTGCTGATAACTGATTAGGTTGTGTGATGTATTTAAGGTAACTTCTTTCTATATTTATATATGGGTGTTTTTCAGTTTGATGTATTTTATCCTTGTTTGTTTTTATTAGCATTTGATGGAATCTTTAGCTGATTTAGGAGGGGAGAATGCCTTAAAAAACAGGTTTGTAACTAAATGTATCTTGACTCTGCAATTTGTACTCACTTTCTTTTTTGTTTCTTCTGATGTTCATCTTTGTTAGTGTACCTCTTTAAGTTTTTTTTTTTTTGGGTTAAGTTCAAGTTTATTCTGAAGAAGGTTGGATTGCAAGGCCATAACTTATTTATTCATTCATTTATTGTATTTTTGTTTGAAATGGACATGATAAATAGAAGTTAAGTTTGTGGTAATTACTTGACCATTTGTATGGGCAATCCTTGAAATGGGTGTGTGTTGACTCCTTCAAGGAGTACCAATCAATTGTGAATTTTTAACCTTCCAAGTTCCATAGGGTTGAATTTTTGATGTCCCCAGATGTATATTTATATTTATATATTCGTCTTTAGTATTTTCTCTAAACCAGATTGATGAACAGGACAAATGCCCTTTAAGGCATTAAAGAAGCAGGGTAAACACTAAATAGCATAGAAACCAGTCTTTTTGTTTCTTCTAATAGAGGAATCCAATGGGTATTGAAGATAAGAAATATGTAGGGCAGCATGTGGGTCAGGTTGGGTCGGGTTGGTTGATATAAAGTATGTGGCCGGTATATGCCGTCAATGATTTTTTTGTTAATCATCGATTCAATCCCATCTAATAAATGTGTAAATTCGCGGGTTATGAATGAGTTAGGGTAGATTGGGTACGAGTTCAAGGTAAATTTACAGGTTAAATAAATGGTAAATAATAAAAATAATTTTAAATAAAATATAACTATTTCAGAGAAATTACCAAAAAATTAAATATACTTAGAAACATAAGTATGCAATAATTTTTCAAACTATAATGTATTTCAATAATACTACTAATAATAATAATGAGTGAAAAATTAAATTTTCTAATAAGAAAAAAGTTCAATAAAATTAAAATTCCTTAGGAACATAATTATATAATATATTTTAAGTTACAATACACCAGAAACAATTGAAAATTAAGTTTATAATAAAAAAAGCAATAATTTAATATTTATACTCATAGTTGAAAATAAGTTTATACTAAAAAAAAGCAACAATTTAATATTTATATTCAAAATTGTAAATCAAATCAAATTAATTTAAATAATTTATAATTATAGATATATATTTTTGACATTATTTATGGGTTTGGGTCAAATCTGCAATTTTTCCCAGTAAATTCATTATAAAGATGAGCCGTCCAATTCAATCTATTATAATGATTTTTATCTAAAATTTATTTAAAATGAATTTAACATTTTGACTTTATTTATACCAAAAAGAATGTAAAAAAATGTATATATCATAAAATGTAATCACAGTAACATCAAATTACAAAATGATCAAATAAAACTGTAAATGTATTGGAATAAAAATTGAATGTCTGAAAATACAATTGGAATTTCAAAATGTATATATATATATATATCAAAAACCACATTGTAAGATTCGGAGGGCATCAAGAAAAGGTATGAGCCGTTAACGCAGATGAACAGTAGGAGTCAAAAGTTGTTGGTAAATGACATGGCTGCTAACTTGCTTTAATCATTTAGATGCTGGATGTCCATTTACAATAATGCCATTGGAGCGTGTAAAAGTAAAACTTGCTGGAAGATTCACAGCAAGTCAGGTTAGTAATAGGTATTTGTTGAATTTTTCTTCTGAATTCCATGCATGTGTAATCTTGTAAAAGAAAAAAACTAGAAGAAAGCAGTTCCTTCTTGTTTGTTGAAAATATCTTTCCTTCTAAATTTAAAAGCGGTATTTTATTTTTTAGGAGCAATAAAAAAAAGAAAAGAAAAGCATGTTTGTTACATAACTAATAAAACCTATAACTCTGTTCAGATTAATAAAATTAGAATGGATTTACTTAGACCTGATTTATAGATTAATCAAATCAATGATTTTTTTTTTGAAATAAGTATATTTTTAATCATTCATAAAAAAAAATAAAGTGAAATTTTTTTTAAAAAGTCTCTGTTTTCATTAACTTTGGTGCATGAGTAAGTCCGTAGGCAACTTTAATTTTTTCTTCTCATTTTCTTTTATTCACTTGACTGAATCTCTCCTGCTTTCTCTTCATCCATCCAAACCAAATGTTAAAGGGTTTTCTTTTTTTTTTTTATTATTATTATTATTATTATTTATTATTTTTTTTTTTAAAAAGTCTCTGTTTTCATTAACTTTGTGCATGAGTAGTCACGTAGGCAGACTGTTAATTTTTCTTCTCATTTTCTTTCTATTCACTTGATCTGAATTCCTCTCCTGCTTTCTTCATCCATCCAAACCAAAATTGTTAATAGGGTTTTCTTTTTTTTTTTTATTATGTTGATTATTATTGTATTATTATTTATTATTTTTTATTTTTTATGTTGTTAAATTCTTTAAGGCAAGCGCTTATAAAATAACTAGTTGATATTCCGCACAGGTGTTCACGTGTTTTTCTAAAAAATATTATTATGTCATTGTAAAAAAGTTTTTGATTTGTGAATAAAAATAACTAAAGATATTTTAATTAAAGTTTTGATTAATAATAATACTTAGTCCTTATTTATTTAAGTGTTTAAAAATCAAATTATTTGAGATTTAAAAACTTTTGAATATTCAAAGATCAAAATTTATTATTTCACACTCTTATTTATTTTATTTAGATAGATTCTACTTATTTATTTAAGTGTTTAAAAATCAAATTATTTATTTTATTTAGATAGATTCTACTTATTTATTTAAGTGTTTAAAAATCAAATTATTTGAGATTTAAAAACTTTTGAATATTCAAAGATCAAAATATATTATTTCACAAACTTATTTATTTTATTTAGATAGATTGTACATTCCGATATAGTTAAAAGAACTATAGAAATAAATAACAAATCCAATATAATAGCTTTAAAATTTTTTAAGAGAAAAATAAATGGTAGATCAAGTGAAATTAGTTGAAATAATTAATAACTCTCAAATATATCTATTTATAAAGAAACACAATATAACTTGTCATCGAGATTATAGGTAAGATGGCCATAATTCTGGAACCGAATCGAAAATTGACAGTTCTGGTTATGGTTTGAAACCGAACGATTATGGTTCTAGTTTCAGTTCCTTAACAGTTTCAAAATCAATGGTTCCGGCCGGTTCTCCAATCGGTTTTTTTGGCGAATTGCATAATTGTAAAATAAAAAAGTAAAGAATATTTTTTCTTCAAAATTTAAAATTTAAAAAGTTGTGAAATAATTTCTAAAAAAAAATACCCTTAAAAATTAAAAATCGCTTGAAGTTAACTTATTTTTTAAAAAAAGACTTGAAATTAATTTTAAAAAAAAACTCTTTAACTTAATTTATTTTTTGTCAAAACTGTTGGAACTTTTCTTTTTTTTTTTTTTTTTAAAAAAGGGCTTGAAACTTAATTTATGAATGAAAATTAGAGAGATTGTAGAGTAGAGAATAATTTAGAGTAGAGATAGTAGAGATAATTTTGTGCGAGGGGATTGTAAATGGAATGAGTTATTTATAATAAATCCAAGAAATCATTTTTCTACAAAATACCCATAAACTAGCCGTTATGTAGCCGTATATAGTTGTTAAGAGGGGTAATTTGGAAATTTCACAAAACTATTTGGAAAATAAAAAAAGCTGCTGGAACCGTCGGTTTGAACCATGGAACCGCTGGTTCTAGCCGTTTAACACAAAATTCAAAATCTGCTTGGAATCGTCTGTTCGAACCATCGGTTCCAATCGTCGATTCTAACCGGCTGGAAAAACCGTTAGCTTCATGCTGTTCCGGCCGGTTCTTGAAACCGTTGGTTCATGGTTCCAAAAATGGTGGAACTAAAACCGAACTATAGGGTTCGGTTCTGGTTCAGACCGATTTTGGTTCCCATTAGTTCCGGTTCCCATGGGTTCCGATGGTTCCAGTTCCGGTTCCCACCGGTTCGGAATCGACAATTCCAGTTTCAAAAATCATAATATGGTTAGTTCTGATTATAGGGACACGAAAGGTTTGTGGAGAAAATCTCTCATCTTATCCACTAATTATAACTATTATAACTAATAAAATGTTAATACGTCAAGCACAATTTTTCCTCACAAAAGAAAGAAATAATAAACATATTTGTTTTGATTAAGAGCAAATAATATTGTAAAATTGTGATTTTATTCATTTAGAGAACATGAAAGTTATTAAAAGACTAATGTTCTTCAAGTGAAAAATCATCGGGCATCAAAAAATTAATATGACTCAATCCAATTTTTCATGATATGTTTTAGAAAATCTCAAAGGAATGATACCCAAATTTAGGCCTCACAAAAATATTGTGAAACGACTTTCTATATATCTTGACACAATATGGAGGCTAAAACAGAAGATAGATCAACATCAAACATTTTGCTTTTTTACAGCTTCAATGAGCGAAGCTAAAAAAGACAGTTCGCTCTTGGAATCTAATCAACCGTTACAAATTAAATTGTTATTTTACATATAAAACCAGATCATGAAATCAGGTACAACTTTGCTGATTTCTTAACCGTTGTTATTGCTAACTACTTATTAAATTGTTATTTTACATATAAAAGTTAAAAACTTTAAAAATTATTGATTTTAAAAGTATGACAGATTACAAACAAAGACTAAAGCGTCATCAAATTATTTGGTAATATTCATTATCTTATTTAATTGTTAAATATAAAAACAGTTTAAAAAATTCAATTTTTTATTGTCAAATGCTAAAAATGCTATTCTAAATATTATGTTATCCAACATGATAATTAATAGAGGTAACGTTTTGTGCCTAGTCAAAATGTTAAGCACTATCTTATCCTATTATTTTCTCAGGAACCAAACATAGGCTAAAAAGCAAATCCATCGTGGAAAACACAAGAATGAAGAGAATGTAAGAAGGAATCAGTGACATATCTCATAGAGAAGAAAAATGAATAATACATAGAATTCCAACATATCTCATCTTATTTTATGCAACAAAGCTCGCATGGATCAAATTCTATGAATAGGTAGATAACTATGTCCGCTTAGATAAATTTTCCAAAACTACAAGACAGTTATTATATAATATAATACAATTTTTTAAGTTAATTTGTCAAATAGTCAGTATCACGAACAATCTTCATTGATGGAAGCACAATGGCAGCCACCGGATTATTCTCTAGCCCGCCGCTTTCATCAATAATCAATCTAAGATCTTCAATATGCAGTTTCCCATGATGACCACTAACAACAATGGTTGGCTTCTCAGTTAATTCCTGTGAGGCATCAGGAATCAAAGATCTATATTTCAGTTGAATTTCATTCCATACCAGAAAGACTGCTATAGTATGTAAAAGACATGTAATCCATCACTAGATCTGTCCGAGAAAACATCATTGTTGAAAATGTTGACAAAAGGGCAGTAAAAATTGTTTTGAAGATGAATTTGAATGTTTTAGTCATAAAGGCTCCAAAATAACTATTTCTTTTCCCAGGAAATATAAAATGGAATGTTTTCAAAAAGCAAGTTTCAACCTCAATACCGAACAGGTTCCGAGTCATTTTCTAGGCAACTAAAGCAAGTATTCAAGCCACAATTCTCAACAAAAGAACATTGTTTCACCAAGTAGAAGATAATTTAACAGGAAGTAACAGTGCATCACCTTCGGGATATCCCAGACGTTTTTCCTCCCACTAAGAGGCTCTATCTTGGGCACCCTGGTGTCCTTGGTTTTCAAAGATTTTAGCTGTTCCTCAACGTTTTTCCCTTTCTCCAAACCAGCATGAACAGCAATCAATTTACAGTGCTTCATTCCTTCTTCGTTCTCTATACAAACATCCTCCTGTAAAAAAATTGCAAATTATGAACACCCACTAAACTGAAGCATTTCATCTTATAAAGCAAAATCTCTCTTCATCAACACCATAGCAAAAAAGACAATTCTTTTGACAGGATTCTTGAAAAGTAACCATCATTCATCAACAATTAGTATCTTTAGTTCATGTACATGTACAACAGAACATTCAAGGCCCTAAAATTTATCAGTTGTCACTTTGTAGGAACCTCTGATCACAAATACTATTCAGGAGAATGTATTTGAAATTTTTAATTGTTTAGTTTGGTGCATATGTTCAAAACAGAATGAGTATCTTTAGTTCATTACAGTGTTGACTTAGGTAACGTAAGTCTTGCATTTGATCAGCAGAAACATTTAGTTTTGCGTGCATATGTTAAAAACAGATATGGAGATTCTTTAGTTCATTACAGTGTTGACTTAGGTAACGGTAAGTCTTGCACTTTGATCAGCAGAAACATGATGAAAGCAAGTACATGGAGGATGCCAACAGTTATTAGAAAAGTTGAAACAAAACTCAAATGCATTGCTTTCCATTGTAATTTTTTTTCAATTTACATGATTGCCACCTAACTGTTACAGTAATATCTTGAAATTGATAGAGAGCAAGTGGACATTGCTATGGTTCAAATGGCCAAAATAAAGTCACAATTACATGATTGCCACCTAACTGTTACAGTAATATCTTGAAATTGAAGAGAGCAAGTGGACATTGCTATGGTTCAAATGCAAAATAAAGTCACAGAAAAAAACTTAACAGGGGAAAAAGAACGGCGACAAAATCTATTTTACTTTTCCATCTTATTTCTCCAGCTGATATGATATCATACTCAATTAACCAGAGTTCTAAAATGACAACATCAAAGAAAACAAGCCTTGCCTCTTCATGGACCCAAACCATATCAGCCAGAAACTTCTTGTGTTCATTGGGAACCGCCTTCATCAAATCTGTATGGAACAATTACTCAATTCAACAAAATATTTAAACAATAAAATCACAGAACTAAATATTAAACAATGCCATCTCAATTTCAGAAAGGCAAGTGAAACAGAAAAATCCAATTTTAGAAACGCAATTTAATTGATCATCAAAATAATTAAGAAAGGTAAATTGCAAACACAATTTACTAGCATCAAAATTGATAAATAAACTCATCTCTAAATCAATACCTCCAACACCCCAAATGAGATAATAAAAGCACTAAAAAGTGGAAACTACAACTCCAAATACAAGAACCCAATTCACATAAAAAGCAAATACAGTTACTAATTAATTGTTGAAGTCGCATTTGACATTAAGCAACGGAAATGATAACACAATGTAATCATCATTGCAATCTTAGTAATTTCTTTTCTTGAAACCATTACAATTTTAGTAATTTCTTTTCTTTTCCGGAAAAGAAAAACCAAGAACGAAGTGCGGATATAATAACTGAAGGACTTAATGTACCATAATATATCAACAAAGAAAAGCAGTCACATACCAGCAGATCCATGAGGGACTCCATAGGACTCAAAAGTGGGTGCAGCATCATAATTAGAGCCCATGTATTCAGTCCCTTTACTATCAAACTTATCCTTCATAGTTCCAGCCCATATCCTCCCTTGCAAATACATATTTTCATATCCATCTCCTTTATACCATCCTTCCCTTTCCTCATTCTCTTCGTACTCCTTCCATCCCTCCTTAAACGATACCCCGTTTGGGGGTTCTGGCAAAACCCCAACAAAAGCAGCAAAAGCAAGGTCGTGATTACCAGAGAGAAACACGTGCTTTTGATTTGGATAAGCTGAGGGTAAATGTATCAAGAAATCTATGACTTTCTTGGTATCTGGGCCACGGTCGCAGTAATCGCCTAAAAAAATTATAGTGGCAGAGCTAAATTCTTGTGGGCTGATTACGGATTGAAGATTGGACCAGAGATTTTGGAGCTTCACAAAGTAGCCATGTATATCGCCTACGCAAATGACCACTCTTGGTTTGGCGGTGTCGCCGGTGGAGGTGGTGGGGGAGTTCGGACAGGCCATTTTTTAAGCTTTTTAATTTTTAGTTTTCTGCTGAAAAAGATGACTGACTGATAACTCAAAACTTTTATTTTGTCGTTGTTAGACATGGGCTAACCAGCTAATTTCTTTTAAGTTCATCTGGGCTTAATTTTACGCTGCAGTCAAAATGCCTTCTATTTAAAAAACCATTTTAAATATTACTGAAAAATGATTTTAGAATGTTGTTTTATTAATTTATAATTTTTATAAAATTATTTATAAAAAATAGTTTCTTATGATCTTTAATAATATTTTCAATAAAATTTTTTTAATGGCAGCTCAGTAGTAAAAATGCCAATCACAATTTAAAAGTGTTACTTGATTTCAATGATCATTTGCCGAGTGAGTTAGAAACTTTACGGACCATTTATTTATTGAATGTTAAAATTTTCGATATAAGTTTATTGAGTTAAATCTTAAAACTTATTGTCAAATAGGTACTAAATAAGATAAAATGCTAATAGACGGATTAAATAGCACTACTCTTATAAAATTATTCAGTACTCTCTTTATTTCACTTTAAATGTAATTTAAGGTATTTACATAAAAAATAAAATTATTAAACTACTTGATTTAAAAAAAGAGTTGCAAATTTGTTAAATTATTACCTTTTTATAATTTCTTTAAATATTTAATTAAGAGAGAGAAATGTAACAACTAAAGTAAAAGGTTTTAAGGAAGAGAAAAATGGAATAATTTATTGGGGCTAACAAGGCACAAAAGTAAAATAAAAAAAAATTAACTAATACTTCTTTAATTTTTGAAAATAACAAATGAAGTGGAAATTTTTCTTTCTAAGGCTCCGTTTGTTTCCATAAAATAACTTACAAAAAAATATTTTTCAGAATTTTCCATTGTTTGGGGTATTTGGGAAAATAAATCAATGGAAAATATTTTCCTGATCAAAGAAAAATTAGTCATTTTTTAAGGAAAACAACTTTCCATTTTCAAGAGAGTAAAACACTTTTCTAACATTAGCAAACCTTATAAATCCATATTTTTTAAATTTATTAATCATTATAGTCACTATCATCAGTCACCATTTATTACTGACCACCACCATCGGCTACTACCACGGGCCACCGGCGGCTTTCATAAATTATATATTTTTTTCATTCTTTTCATATTTAACAATAGAATTTTAAATTATAAAATTTCTATTGTTATTAATATTTTTATAGTCTTATGAGATAAAGAAAAATTTCTATTGTTATTAATATTTTTATAGTCTTATGAGATAAAGACTTTAATATTTTTAACTAATTTTCAATATTACAACCAAACAGTGAAACATTAGTCATTTGGAAAATATTTTTCAACAAATTATTTTATAGAAACAAACGGAGCCTAAGTGATATTTAAAATGAAATCGATAGAATAGTTAATACTCACTCCCTCCCTCCTATTCAAGTTGTATTTCTATTAACAAAGTTATTATTGTTAGCTATCAATCTAAGACAATTCTATAATTTTGATTGAATTGATGCTTGCATTAAAAATATACTTTAATTAGTTTCAACAATAATTTGGTTTGCACATTTATATAAGAGTATAGAAAAAACTATGAAAAAATTATAGTTTAATAATGTTGTATAGAAAAAATAAGTGGGGTTTAAGATTTTTTTTTTGTTTTTTGTACTATACTATAGAATTAAGAAAACACTTTTCTGTTTCAACTTTACCCTTATCTCTTGGTATTTCCATTAAATAAATATTATTTAATTTAGAGAATTGATGAAAGGGCAATTTAGTTAATTATAACAATTTTCTTTTTTGAATTGAGATTGCTTAATAATTTCCTTAATGCTTATGCAATTACCTTAAACTACATTTTACTATGATGAAATAGTTTTTTTTTCTTTCTAATATATGTGAAAGTCAAATTAGGATTATATACATGTATATATTTCATAAATGAAAGGCTAACTAGTTTAACCACTGCAACCACCAGATATGTTGTGACTTGCTACTTACCGGAAAGCCAATTTTAGGTTAAAAGAAGACAAAGTTAAGTTTAGGTAAATGAAATGATTATAAATTTTGGTCGGAAACGAAAACCAAAACCATATAATTCAGTACTTCTCTATTGCTCTTTGTTGAAACATGCTAATGATTTCTCTACCACTATCATTCTAATTCCCAACTTTTTACCTCCAATTCTGAAAAGACCATTTTTTAGGCTGTAAACTAAGTCCAAGGGTTTCAAATTGAAGATTATTTACATGCAGCTTTTGGGTATTTAATTAGAGTAGTGCTAATTGGCTTATTGTGATCTTGGATCATGTCACCCAAAATGACAAATATAACCTTAAGTGATTTTGGATGGATAAATGGACAGAAAAGAAGTTAATTTTAGAGGAAAATTTATTCATTAAATACATGTTCTCACAACTAATGATTTTTCTTCGGTTTATCGCATAATTAATTATGCATGTTGTTGAAAATTATGACAAACATTAATTTTTTTTGAAACTATGACATACATTAATTTTTAACTTAAAAAAAATTAGTTTCTGGTTCTATTTGTCATGGTTAAATTGTTAGGTTTGCTATTCATGCATGACTTAGCTAGGATTTTCAGTGAGAAAAAAAAAAAGAAAATGGGAAAGAAGAAGAGAGAAAAAGTGTTTAGAAGAGAGAGAAAGAATTA
The DNA here is from genome assembly GCF_014843425.1 of Jatropha curcas. The sequence goes on along the minus strand of NW_023591377.1, from coordinate 241,610 downwards.
TTCATTAATAAATTGTCAAATTTCCTTTTACTCTCTTGCTTTCCATGAGATTCAACTTAGCTAATATTGCTAAATGAACAACACCTCAACCAACAATTTTAAGAAAGGCCTAAAATTATTAAAATTATTACAATTATACCGAAATCACTATAAAAGTATCCAAATAAATTACAACAAAGTCCTAACATTAAACTAATTCAAGCTAATCAAAATAATTTTTATAGTTAATAAAAATTTTAAGCCAAAAATAAATTCTATAAGGATTTAACACGTCTAAATGATTGTAAATTAATATATAAATACCCTTTTAGTTTTTTAAGGACGGTATGAATCCTGGCATATAAATCCTTTTAATGGAAAATTTTAAGCATAAACTCAATATAAAAATTTAATCAAAGTATGGATGTGAAACGACCCGGAAAACTATTTTCAAAAATTATTCATTTAAAAATATAATCATAAATTCTAACTAATGAAATTCAGCGAAAAATATTTTATAAATGTTAAACCAGACCTGTAAACTAGTTTGAATTTTCTGAAAACCAAGTAAAAAACCCGTAAACCAAGCAAAAATCGAGTCAAATCACTAAATTGGACCAAACCGGTTCGGCAGCGGCACCGTTTCCCTCAGCCCTCCTCGTTTTTCGGCCACCGCTCGACGAAAGCAAGTGGCGGTCATGTTCCTTCATGCCGCCAGTCACATTTCTGGCCTTCCTTCACGCAGAATGGGCCTACTATGGTGTAAATCGAGCTGTCTCCTTCAACAGTTTCTTCTTCTTCAATTTTCGACGATCCATGCCATTTTCGGCGGTTCCAGTGGGAAAGACAAGCGTTGATCGACTTCCTGTCGCCTCCCGATGCTTTCTCCTCTCTTAGTTCCGGCAACGAGGACTGGATGATGAGAATGCCATAGATGGTGATGGCATAGTAGTTGTCAAGCTCGATTCCGCCCAACCGGCTCGCCATATGCACAAATGGAGCATCGATTTGAGCTCCTTGTAAATTTTCGAGTCTGGAGATGTGAAAATCGCTCAAATCCGACGAAGATCGATTTTCCAACCAACGATCAATTCGATGAAGATCGATTTTCTGGCCACCGCGAATGGCGGCTGGCGACAGCGGTTTGGTGACCAGCCGGCAAGGCCCTAAGAGTAGAATCATCTTCTCCTCACGTGGATTGTGGAATTTTAGTCTGATTTTCGATTGGTATGCTCTTTAACACCCAGTTCCTAATTTTTTTTTTGTATAAATTCCAAATTTAAAATTTTTAGTTGAATAAGTTGATTCCGAATAAATAGTTAATTGAATATAATTCCTATTAGGGAACCTCAATAGATAAACACATTTAATTCTGAAAATTAAGAATACAAGTCATTTAGAATATTTTAGCCTTTATGTTAGAATAGTTGATTATTGAAGTAGATATAATTAAATAACAAGAAATTAGATTATTTGAATAGCTTTTCGAGTTGCGAAGATGATGAAATTCGCTCTCTCATAATTCCGACGCAGATCGATTTCCAAACTGATTCAATTCGATGAAGGAATCGATTTTTCGCCACGTTCGTGGCCAGTGTGGCACAGGCGAGTTTGAGTGACCAAGCCGGCGCAAGGCCCTAAGGTAGAATTCGATCTTCTCCTCACGGCTGGATGTGGTAGATTTTAGTGATCTGATTTGTCGGATTTGGTGAGGGCTCTTTTTAAAAACCACTCAGTTCTCCTTTAATTTATATTTTTTTTGGGTATAAATTCCAAATTTAAATTTTATTAGTGAATAAGTTGATTCCGAAATAAAAGTAGTTAATTGAATAATAATTTCCGTATTAGGGAACTTCATGATATAATACACATTTTAATTCTGGGAAAATTAAGAAATAACAATGTACTCTCATATGATTATAGCCTTTTATGTTAGAATAAAGTTGATTATTGAAGTATAGATAATAAATTAATAACAAGAAAGTCATTTAGAATATTTTAGCCTTTATGTTAGAATAGTTGATTATTGAAGTAGATATAATTAAATAACAAGAAATTAGATTATTTGAATAGCTTTATATATATAAAAAGAATATTTTAGTCTTTTATAAATAAATTAATTTTGATTAGTTTATGGAATTTATGGTAGCCGATTGTGATTAATTAATTGGTTTATAATTTTAAATTTTTTTTAAGTGCATATATGTGTGTGTGATGGTTAATAAATGTTATCTAAGGCGGATGGGTTGATTTGATTAATTGCCCGACAGATGGGCTATGTGAATTGAGTAAATGTTTAAATGAATGAATAATGGTTATGGCGGACGAGATTAGTTGTTTTGAATTGCTCGATGGATGGGCTTTGAGAATTTATTATTGAGTTGTCATTTTAAGCAGGTGGTTTAATCCAATTTTTAGGGGAGGTTGTGCCGAAATTTTGCCAGAATCTAGATTAGATTTACTTTTAATTAGGTTGTAGGATTTATTTAGGATAATTCTTTATTATTTAGTTATTTATTTATTTATTTATTTTTAAGTACCACCTGATATATTAAATTATTATTTAACACTCTTATATTTGTTTGAATTGGTATGTGAATGTCCATTTGTACTCTTGCATGATAGTGTTTAATTATTTAATATGCTTGCATTTATTAATTGCATTGCTTGATTATTTGTGTTGTGACATTTATTTGTCTTGTTTGCATGGAATTAAGATGAAGTGGGTCAACATAGGTTTGTGAGGGCGGTCTTCGATACCGTTGGCCATGTATGGGGAGATCGGCACCCCCGTGTGCATATGATGATATGGATTTTGTGGAAAACCACAGGGTGATCTCTTATTGGTATGGAAAGAAAAGAGAGTATAAAAAATATGAGAGGGCTGCTCAAGTGAGGATTAGACCAGTCCGCCATGTATGGGGGATCGGCTCCCTGGTGCACACGCATGAGAGGATGGGCCATGTGTGAGAACGGCTCATCGGGGGTTTCGGTGACGCCACTGACCAATTTCCACTTATTTGATTATTTGAAGGTGTAATTACTTGTGAGTGCTAATGTTGTGCCATATGCTTGACTGGTTGTATGTTCATTTTAGTACCTTGGGAAGCATTTCGTATGAATGCTTATGTTATGTAATAATCACTATTCATTATTAGACTCACATTGTTCATTTTAGTACCTTGGGAAGCATTTCGTATGAATGCTTATGTTATGTAATAATCACTATTCATTATTAGACTCACATTTCTTTGTTTAACTTTTCTAGGAAGTAGATACTTCTTTGTCCCGATTAAAGTTCCATCTCCTTCACCACAGAGCTAGAAAAGTAACTTTTAGAATCAGCAGTTATTTAAGTTATGTAGCTATATGTACTAAAATTTATTTATATTTATCTGTTAGTGAACTCCGCAGTTGTAGGATTGTAACCGATAAACTTATGAAGATGTTTAATTATTTATTTATGTGAATGCATGAATTTGTTAGCCCATATTAAGAATGTTTTGTATTATAATTGGGCCCGAACTATAAAATGTTTAAGATGTTAGATTTGGACCTAAGCATAATATAATTATGAGATTCATATTGATACAGTTGAATTTTAGTGGTTCAGGCTCACTATGGGCCTCGGGGGCCTTAAGCTTACCTGGACTCTAGTGCCGGTCCGGCCCTTGAAAATGGGTCGTGACAAAGTTGGTATTAGAGCTTAGGTTACAACCTTACAATGTAACTACGGAGTAAAGTGAATTTCATCTCGTCTTTCTTAGTCTTCTTTGCTTCTACTTTAGTGTTTTCCTTATTGTCATGATTAGAATAAATCCCTATCTCATTGAGAGTGTGCTCTATTTCTTAAAGTTGGATTATATGGGGATGAAGGTTATTGTGATCATTTTAGGATAGGTATGGAACATTGATTTCTTTATGTTGGGATCGGTTGTAACCAACATAAGGAAAGAAACCTTGGGATTTCTTTCTTAGGGATGGTGGATGCACTAAACTCTATGAAGGAAAAACCCATACCTATTGTGTAAATCAATAAACTATAGAAGAAGTAATTAAGGATTTAAGTGAAAGTAGTGGACAGCAGGATAAACCTATCACACTACCTATAGGTGCTAAAGTAGGAATAAGCCTTTAGACTTGGGAATAGAGTAATACCAGGGTGGTAGTGGATTGACCTGATCAACCAATGCACTACTTTTCATGTGGACTCTATTCTTATCAGTGAGTAGGATTGTGTAGCGTATAAATAGGATTTTCATTCGTATGGCTGATTCATGAAAATGGATACTTATAGCATTAGTAATAATAAATTCTTAGTCATTCACAAGTAAGCTATCATCAAAGTAAAATAGTTATGCAATTGATTGTGATTGTATTGAAGTTGCAGGAATGGGTGAATTGTTTGAAATAACCTTAAGTCTTTCTGTTGCATGTCTAGTACTTTAGATTAAGAAGAGTGAACAACTTTAAGGTAAAATGGAGTTTGTGTTCAGGTATTTAGGTCCGCTACTGAATATCTTTAGATTTTGCTCAAAATATAAACTTTTTACTATTGCATTTACTTATTCTTTGAATTTAAATTGTATTATGATAAATAATTTAAAATTTTGACTATTTATATAGAAAATTATTTTCGAAAGTTGTCTATATATATCACGGGGCCAATTGGATGAGATAATTATAATCAGAAAAATTATTTTCGGGAAAGTTGTCTATATATATCAACGGGGCCAATTGGATGAGATAATAAAATGAAATGATCACAAGGGTAGTTAAAACTTAAAAGAAGATTTGAAGAAGAAGAATAAGATAAATGGTGATGATGATAATAAGTAAGTAGACAGTTAGTAGTCAAGTTCAGAACATGAACGTTGGAAAGGTTTGAGAAGACAACTTTGGTATAGAAGTTAAGTTGCAACCAAATTTAGAGTATAGGACTCTTTAATGTTTAAATGAAAAAGGTAACATTAGGATGGACTTAGATAGTTTAGGGTATAAGGAATAATATATAACAAGTTGTGACACATATATATTAGGAGAAAGTGGTAGATAAAATTAGAGGAATTTATAAATACCTTGCTAGACTTGAATAAGAAAAAGATGGATTGACTAAAGACAGATGAGATAGGTTAATCGATATATGAATTGAATTTCCATTGCAACTATATCCGATAAATGTATAGAAATAGATAGATTATTTCTTCTATTGCAATTTTTAGTATGGTAGCAACTATATTAATCGTTAGCTTGAGTTCTTGATATAATGTGAAGGAGATTGATATTATACTTTAAAACTTTGATGGAAAATGAAACAATTAGCTTATGTATTATAGATTGATGGAAAATGAACAATTAGCTTATTGTTATTATAGATGCTAAATTAAGGAAACTTTGGCTGATATTATACTTTAAAACTTTGATGGAAAATGAAACAATTAGCTTATGTATTATAGATGCTAATTAGGAACTTTGCTATTGTTTCTTAATTGAGATATAAACTGAAATTCCATATAGAAACGAATAAATTATTCAGTTTACTGTAGAATTTGGTAAAGGAAATTGAGTTGTTGATGTCTATTTAATTGATGTGATATTTGGATGGTAAGGCAGCATTAGGTCAGGACTTAAGGAATTTTATTGAAGACCTTAGTATTGATGGGTATTATGTAAACAAGTGAATATCTAGGGTAAGTAATAAAAGTTAGGTTGAAATACTGGTGATTGAGTAAATCATGACTAACGATGATTAGTAGTACGAAAGAAACCAAATAGAGGAAATAATTAATAAGAGTACTCTAACATCCTCAGAATGGACTGATAAGTAACATAGGTGGAATGGAAGGTTATTAAAAAGAAAAGAGTTTAGAGAGCTGAAAGGTGAATTAGCAAAAGATGTGATGATGAAGGTAAATTTTGACGACAAGTTTTAGGGTAATTTAAAAAATCAAGTATTAGAGAGAAATTGAGGGTTAACTAGAAAGCATTAAAATCTCTGTAGAGGTAAACTAGCTATGGAGTATAGTGAGATCCTTTAGTCCAGGAGCCATCTAATATTTGAGCTAGTATATGGTCAGAATATTATAGGGAGAATAGGACTTATATAGATAAGAACCAAGAGAGTGAGCTCAAATTGCCCTGTGATACTATAGACAACGAAAGTTACAAAAGAGATTTTTCTTGAAATTTTGGATTAAAGTAATAGTTTTCAAAATTTTGATTAAGAAGAGTTTTAGTAATAGCATATGTGAATTAAATCAAGTTTCTGTTATTTTTTACTTTTCGTAAACTATGTTTTTGGTCTTCATAAATATGTATTTTGCTTTCATAAAATACGTGTTTTGGTTACATTTATGGAAAAAAGCATTTTCACATTAGTACTATTTACTTTTAACTTTTATTGAACAAGGGTCTTTATGGTCCTTGTGGAGGAATGCCTAAAAGAATTGAAATTTTCAAATAAAGCAGTATATGATTTTGAGATAAAAACTTGCACATTTTATCGCTAAACCCGATTTTATTGTAGGATTTTACTAAAGAAAGATTTTCTAAAGATTTCAGTAGATGGTAGCAATTGGAGGTTAAGGTAATAAGCTTAAGTTTCTTGTAAGTTAGCTAAGTGGTAATAAATAGTCGAACGAATTTTGTTCTAAATATGATGGTTCTTCCTTCACTGTCTTTACCTTGAAACCCTCATTAGGATTGTTAGAGGAGAAATTTTTGTTCCCCTGATGCCTTTTCACCAGTTATTTCAGGATTGTGAAATTTCCTATAGTAGAAATATTCGACTTCTTTGAATCTTACTTAAGGAATTCATCCATGCCCATCTGGTTTTCTATAAATTTTCCTGTACTTACCAAATTTTTGTATTTTTTTATCTCAGTTCTTTTATCTAAATAACTTGCATGTAATTATGTTTAAGATCTCAAGTATAAATCCTTATTTCTTTGCTAGTTGCATCCTTATTTCTTACTTACTTCTAAATTTGAGGATGAATTTTTATAACGGGGGAGACTGAAACAACCCAGAAAACTATTTTCAAAAATTATTCATTTAAAAATTTAATCATAAATTCAGCCCAATGAAATTCAGCAGAAAATATTTTATTATTGCTAAACTAGACATGTAAACTAGTTTGAATTTTCCGAAAACCAAGTGAAAAACTCGTAAACTAAGAAAAATCGAGTCAAATCATTGAATTGGACTAAACCAATTCGAATCGAACCGGAATAGTCTAGAAACCTAGATTTGTTTTTCTTTTCTCTTCTTCCTTCTTCTTCGACAGCGGCACTGTTTCCCTCACCCTTCCTTGTTTTTTGGCGACTGCTCGATGAGAGCAAGTGGCTATCAGGTTCCTTCCTACTGCAGGTCACATGTTCGGCCTTCCTTCACGACAAATCCGATGAAGATCGATTTTTTGACCGTCGTTTCGGTGATCGGCCGGCGAGTCTCCGGTGAGGCCCCAAGAGGCAGAATCATCTTCTCCTCGCACGGATTGTGGAATCGTGGTCCGATTTTCGATTGGTACGCTATAAGAACCAGATCCTAATTTTTGGTATAAATTCCAAATTTAAAATTTTTAGTTGAATAAGTTGATTCCGAATAAATAGTTAATTGAATATGATTCCTATTAGGGAACCTCAATGGATAAACGCACTTAATTCTGAAAATTAAGAAAACAAGTCATTTAGAATATTTTAGCCTTTATGTTAGATTAGTTGATTATTGAAGTAGATATAATTAAATAACAAGAAATTAGATTATTTGTGTAACATCCCTTCCCGGTCCACCCGTAAACCTGAATGAACCGAGATTAGTTGATTATTGAAGTAGATATAAATTAAATAACAAAGAAATTAGATTATTGTGTGTAACATCCGCTTCCCGGTCCACCCGTAAACCTGAATGAAAGCCGAACCGAGACGCTACAAACTGGTTGACTGTATGGCCCTGACATGCCTGAAAATCATAATGTATATTGAATATACATATCATGCTGATGTTGTTTACAATAATAATGTAATTTAAATATTTTAACCAGGACATGATACTAGTGTCAAAAATGAAATGGGTTCCAAACTGTGTGCCCTGTTACATGCCATGAAAGATAGACAAAAGATACACATCCAAAATGAGTAGCTACGCCTGAAGACTGAGTCTTCTACAAGATGAACTGCAGCAGTTGTAAGCTGCTTCTCTAAACGGTCGCAAATCTCCTGCGAGTTAAACAGGTAACTCGCTGAGCAAATAAAGCTCAGTGGATATCTCAACAAATGAAGAAACAATCAAGCACATACATAGATAGAAATAAGTATGTAAACACATATGGCACATATAAGCACACATGTTATGATACCTTCATTACCTTGATTATCTTTTGTACTGTTTGTAATACTGTATAATTTATGAAGTGTTATGTCAAGATATCTGTATGGCTCCATAAGGTTATAGTGAAACCGAAGTGATAAGAAAAACTGTATGAAACTGGATGAATAATGTATGCTTGGCTGCTATGGCCGATATATAATCATATCCACTCAACGGCCTGTAGCCGGAGTACCAAACTGTATGGGGCGCACTCATACGGCCCTGTAGCGCGGAGTTATCAACTGTATGGGGTTGCAGATCTGCTATCCTATGTGCACGACAATTAGCTTATCTAGTGGTTTTCTAAACTAACCTCAATGGAGCCTAATGTTTGGTTATGTCAATAATATAACACAACATCAATAATTAATAGCTCATAAACTTTCCATAATCCATAAATGTTTATTTGATTTCAACATCATTTTGTATGCTTGCATGTTGTTTTTGATACATGTTCTAATGTTGTTTTTTTGTTTTAAAATGATTGGAGGCATAAAACAAGTTGAGCAAAGGAATTCCAAATTGCCAATTGCATAGAAAATGAAGTCCAAAAATGCATGAAAACACAAGTCGCGAGCGCGCCTTGCAAAGTCGCGAGCGCGAGATGCACACATGAAGGTCAGTGTGTTATCAGGCACAAGTCGCGAGCGCGAGAAGTGCCAAATGAGAGTCAGAGAGTTTCAGGTGAAAGTTGCGAGCGCGCAGTGCAAATTCGCGAGCGCAAGAAGTGCAGTGCGAGCTCGTCATGCAATTCGCGCGCGCGCGTCGCGTTTTCCAGCCTACACAGTCTGTACTCTTTTGGTCATATCTCTCAATATACAGCTCCATATACAACTCCAATTTGGATGATTCAAAAATCCATGTAAAGCTAACAGCTAACACGTAGAGGAACAAATAACTCTTCTACGACACTTCCTAATTCCATCATTAAATGGGGTCAAAATCAAGATGAAGTTACTGGTAAAATTTCCAGTACCAGTAACTCCCCTGTTTCAGCATAAACTCCTCACTATTTATACTTCATTTATTCAATTACCTCCCCTATTTTTCTCAGCCAATTACGCAGGTCCTCCCCATCAAACATGAAGCAATATTGGTCTTCATTAGCAACACACCACACCAAAATTCCTCATGCAAAGAAATGGTAAATGGAAAAGAAAGAGATATCAAACCTTTACTTCAAAAAGCTTGAGTTCTTCTTTAACTTCTTTTCTCTACACTCCTTGAACTCCCTTCACCTATAAATGAGAATTCTTATGACTATTCTAAAAATAGCACCAAATGATTCAATCATGAACTTAAAGAAGGTTTACGTACTTGGATAGAAGAAAAGTTGAAGTTAAGACTTAACTACCATTAAAATTGAAAGGAAGGTGGAAGAGATAAAGGAAGAAGATGAAGATAAACATGAAAATGGGAAAGTGAAATGGGTATGCACGGGTAGGCTCTAAAATATCCATGACTTTGTGTGTAAAAGTTCTACTTCCTAACTGGTACCTCAATTGTTAATAGGCTACAACTTAATACCCAAGCTTGATCTTTTTCTCTCACTCAAATAAGTCCACTTATAATCTCATTCTACCCCAACTGGGTTTGGTTCAACTCGACTCAACTCGACTACTCAACTCTATGCTAAGACTCGACTCGGAGTAGGACGTCACAAGCTCATAAACATTAAGAACATTAAAAAGAACACAAAATATTCTTTTTAGTCATGCACAACTGGACAAAGGAGTCGATCTACTTCAGCTACCCTGATACATGTCACAATTTGAATAGCTTTATATATATAAATAGAATATTTTAGTCTTTTATAAATAAATTAATTTTGATTAGTTTACGGAATTTATGGTAGCCGATTGTGATTAATTAATTGGTTTAGAATTTAGAATTATCAAGTGCATATATGTGTGTGTGATGGTTAATAAATGTTGTCTAAGGCGAATGAATTGATTCGATTGATTGCCCGATGGATGGGCTATGTGAATTGAGTAAATTTTTAGATGAATGAATAATGGTTATGGCGGACATGATTAGTTGTTGTGAATTGTCCGATGGATGGGCTTTAAGAATTTATTATTGAGTTGTAGTTTTAAGCAGGTGGTTTAATCCAATTTTTAGGGGAGGTTCTGCCGAAATTTTAACAGAATCTAGATTAGATTTACTTATAATTAGGTCATAGGATTTACTTAGGATAATCCTTTATTATTTAGTTATTTTTATATTTATTTATTTATTTATTTTTAAGAACCAGTTGTTATATTAAATTATTATTTAACACTCTTATATTTGTTTGAATTCGTATGAGAATGTCCATTTGTACTCTTGCTGAAAGTGTTTAATTATCTAATATGCTTGCCTTTAATTGCATTGCTTGATTATTTATGTTGTGACTGTGACATCCCAGGTTTGGGGCACAACACCTTAGGCGAATCCCACATCGGCTACGCACAAGGTGGAAGTCCTATACATAAAGGGTGGCAACCAAACCCGCAATCCGTTGAACATAGTGCGACGCGTTTTGGGCTGGCAGAGCGGAGGTTTTCCCTGGCCCAGAAAACACTAAAACCCGTGAGGGTTCAGCCAAGGTTGGCACCCAAAGCGGACAATATCACAACTAGGGCCTGGCTGTTGACATTTGGGTATCAGAAGCCAAGACCTTGTGCCCTTCTGGCCGGTGGTGGGGCAAACCTCAAGTGGAGGAGCTGAGTCCCCTGAGGGGGGTGGTGATGGTGAACATCCCAGGGTTTGGGGCCACAACACCTTAGGCGAATCCCACATCGGATACGCACAGGTGGAAGTCCTATACATAAAGGGTGGGGCAACCTTAAACTAGTGTGAACGCGTTTGTTTTGGGCTGGCAGAGTGGAGGTTTCCCTGGCCCAGAAACAAAACGTGAGGGTTCAGGCCAGGTTTGGCACCCAAAGCGGACAATATCACACTAGGGCTGGGCTGTTACAGTGACATTTATTTGCTTTTTTTTGCATGGAATTGGGATGAAGTGGGTCACCATGAGTTTGTGAGGGCAGTCTTCAATATTGTCGGTCATGTATAGGGAGATCGGCACCCCCGTGTGCATCTGATGATATTGATTATATGGAAAATCACAAGGTGGCCTCCTGTTCGTCTGGAAAGAAAAGAGAGTATAAAAAAAATGAGAGGGCTGGTCAAGTGAGGATTAGACCGGTCGACTATATATGGAGGATTGGCTCCCTGGTGCATACGTCATGAGAGGATGGGCCATGTGTGAGGTCGACTATATATGGAGGATTGGCTCCCTGGTGCATACGTCATGAGAGGATGGGCCATGTGTGAGGACGGCTAATCGGGGGTTTCGGTGACACCACTGACAAATTTTCACTTGTTTGATTATTTGAAGGTGTAATTACTTGTGTGTGCTGATGTTGTGCCGTATGTTTGACTGGTTGTGTGTTCATTTTAGTACATTAGGAAGCATTTCGTGTGAATGCTTGTGTTATTCAATAATCACTATTCATTATTAGACTTACATTTCTTTATTTAACTTTTCCAAGAAGTAGATGCTTGTTTGTCCCGATTAAAGCTCCGTCTCTTTCCTCACAGAGCTAGAAAAGTAATTTTTAGAATCAGCAGTTAATTAAGTTAGTTAGCTATATGTACTAAAATTTATTTAGATTTATTTGTTAATGAACTCCGTAGTTGTAGGATTGTAACCGTTAAACTTATGAGGATGTTTAAATATTTATTATGTCAATGCATGAATCTGTTAGCCCATATTAAGAATGTTTCGTATTATAATTCGGTCCGAACTATAAAATGTTTAAGATGTTAGATTTGGGCCTAAGCATAATACAATTACAAGATTCATATTGATACGGTTGAATATTAGTGGTTCAGGCTTACTACGGGTCTCGAGGGCCTTAAGCTTACATGGGCTCTGGTGTCGGTCCGCCCTTTGGAAACGGGTCGTGACAGGATGCTTATTCATTGGTCATGCAATTTAATCAAAAAAATTTTTACAGCTAATAAAAATTTTAAGTTTAAAATCAATATAACCATACTAAAAATCAATAATTAAAGTCTTTTTTTTTTATTGATTTAAGCCAACAAAATTTTAAGTCAAATAGTTGATGTCCATTGATTAAGCAATGGACTTAATCAATTGCTGCAATAATATAACGATGCAAAACTGTTAATTTTTCCCACTATTGATAAAGTACAAACAAATGGTGGAAATGCATATAATTCGTGGTGTGATTTAGCTTATTAAATAAATTTATTTAATAATAAAACATAATACATCAAATGTAATTCTTAGTGTGGTATCTTATTTATGTATAATTCTTAGTGTGGTCAAGTGTGACTTAATCAAATGTAATTTAATTTAATTTAAATTAAGTTGTGTAAATTTAATTTGATTGCAAGTGTGTTTCAATTAAATATAACTTAATTTTATTAAATGTAACTTATCTAAATTTAATTTGATTCAATGATTTAATTTAAATTAAGTTGTGTAAATTTAATTTGATTGCAAGTGTGTTTCAATTAAATATAACTTAATTTTATTAAATGTAACTTATCTAAATTTAATTTGATTCAATGTATAAAATATTTTATAATTTGACACATGAAATGCATAATAAATGTCAAAATGACTTGTACATTGATTGATCCTATGATTTTTCCTATATTCATACTCATCTCAAAATGTATGCTATATGTCATTCGGGTTGTAACTCTCAAGTGTAACTTAATCAATGGCTCCTTAATTTAATTCCAATTAAGGTACTTTAATTTAATTTAATTCTAGGTATAACTTAATTTAATTCAAATTAAATTGTCTAAATTTAATTTCATTCAAGTGTTCATTTGAGTGTCTTAATTTAATTTAATTTTTAAATATGACTTAATAAGTATAAATCAAGTATAAATTAACTATTTAATTTAATTTAATTTAATTCGATTTTACATATGACTTAATAAAATATAAATTAACTATTCTAGACTTTAAAGAGAAAAATGCATAAAAAGGTTAAAATGACATATAGGTTTGATCTTAGGATCTTTCCTATCCTCATACCCATGCCAAAATATGTGCTTATATGTCATTTAGTTAATAATCATCATTTACTCATTTTTTACTCATTTTGGTTGATAAAATTATTTTATTGGTAAATGATATGTTCATGATGTTGGTAATCTCTAATATTCTAGAATGTGACACTGAAAATAAAATAATAAAAGAAGAAAATTAGTCATGATTGAGGTGGATTCTCTAATAATGGTTTATAAATTTCAAAAATCAAGATGAATAATTTCTTGATATATACCTTTTAAGAGACTTAAACATTTATTTTGCATTTCATAAAAATAAATTAAAAATATTGCAGTAAAATTTATTTTATGATAGTTTTTATATATTAAAGTAAAGAAAGTAGATGAGTATTTTTAGTTATACAAAGTAAAAAAGATAAAAAATTTAAATAAATATGTCCATAAAAATGAAAATACATATCCTCATTACTTTTTTTGGCCAATACTATTTTAGCCTTGTTGTCCATGAGGAAAATTTTATAATCCATATTACCGCATCTTATCCTTTTATATATATTTTTTTCACTGACATTTTAAATTTGTTGTTTCTGTGTTAGGCAAAACGTATTGGTCCACAATATCTTAATTTGGTTTGATTCTAAATGTGACTTAATCACAATGAATCTAGTTTTCAAGTGCGACCAAATTTGACTTATTCAATTGCTACTTAATTTAGTTTGATTCCAAATGTAACTTAACGAAAAAAAATATCAAGTTATAAAAAAATTGAGTGACATGATTATTTGCGTCTCCCAAATGACCAAGCCACTTGAATTAATATGATTCATAATTGATGAGGCAAAAACAAACTAAATGTCTTGCATATGCATTGATAATCTCACCTACTTCATGCTTTGTCTAGAGTTATTAAACGATGAAAGGGAGATATTTGAAATTCAAATTTTTATTCTCTCTCGTCTTGATTAAAATCTGTCAACTTTAAATGAGGTCAAAAGTGACACTACACAAATAAATACGGGCAAAATAGGCAATTTAGTTGCCATGATCCTGGATCGTTTTGAGCCAACAACTAGTGCCCATTTAATTATTGGGTTAAAGTTAAACCATATTACTATCTCTGTTTCATAATATTTGTCATATTTAAGAAAATAGTTTGTTCCAAAATACTTATCGGTTATCACATTTGTAGTTTCAAGAAATAATAAATATTTTTTTCCGTGTTTATCCTTTGTATATGACCAATAATTATTACTTCAATTTACTGGTATTCTTGAAAGGGTAATGGTTGTTGGCTCATGTTGATCCATGATCATTAAGTATAAAATGTCTAGTTTATCCTTATATAGCTATGCAAAATGTTATTTGTGTCCCTACTACGAATTGATAATTTTAGACAGATTTGAAATTTGAATTTCAAATATATATCTTTCTTTATTAAATAACCCTAGACAAAATAGTAAGTGGGTTACATTCCCCAATGCGTATGCTAGACTTTTGTTTTACTATTATTAATCATTTTCATTTTATTTTTTTATTTTTATTTAATATATATATATATTTATTTATTTATTTATTTATTTATTTTGTCTTCAAAGGAGGGTATTAAGCCCTACGGGGCCAGATTGCCCCAACCCGATTTGCATCCAACTGCTGCTTTACCCCACGAACCGGCTCTTGAAAAGTCTGTAAACCTAAAGGGCCATAAACTGCCTCTGCCTCCTTAGCTAAATAATCAGCCACAGAATTAACCTCCTTAGTCTACATATTTATTTATTTATTTAAATGGTACCATTTTCCACAAAGAATGTTATATATTAGTTGTTTGGGTCAAAATAAATGGATGGATGCTCTTACCCTTGATGGCACATGTGCAAGTCACTTGATTTGGTTTTAAGAATTGGTCCTAGGATCGATTCGTGAATGCATATTTTAAAACTCATCCACTTTCCCTCCAAGATCATTCAAGGCTATAAGTGTCTTTTTAAATACCATGATCCAGGATCATTGTGAGCCAATTAGCACTATCTTTCTTAGAATTAGAATTAAATTAGGAGTAATATAGTTAACGGTAATGGTTGTTGGCTCAAGTTGATCTAAGATCATTGAGCATAAAATGTTTAGTTTATCCTCAAATAGCCATGCAAAATGTCATTTATGTCCCCACTGAAAATTAATAGATTTTAGACAAAATGTTAAATCTGTATCCCTTTTCATTAAATAACCCTAGACAAAGTAACAAGTGTGTTACATTCCCTAATGCACATGCTGGGCTTTTGTTTTACTATTATTAATAGTTTAAATTTTATTTTTATTTAATATATAAGCTTTTACTAGTATTAATTAGTTTAGTTAAATGGACAAATGATTTAATAGCACAACCTACTACTCATATAGTTTGAATGATTTCAATAAAAAAAATGGTGTCATGTTCCTTTCATAATATATTTTTATATATTTTAATTTTGTATGACAAATAATACAAATATGCTATTCCAATTAAGGATCATCAATACCCACAACGAATGTTATATATTAGTTATTTCGAACAAAATGAATGGATGAATGCTCTTAGCTTGGATGGTACATGCGTAAGTTGCTTAATCAAGTTACCTAGGATCAATTACTTCATGTGTCTTTTTAAAATTTTGATGAAATTGTTAATTGAAATAGAGATCAAATGACGTGAATGCACATTTATCCAGCTAAACATTAGTCTATTGTTAGTATTATAAAATTTTATTGGTTTTTTAAGTAAAATAGATAATGTGAGCTTACAAAACAAGTATATACTCACTCTGCCACATGGAGGATTCAAATGACGGATTAACTTGTATTAACCACCTAATTTGATTATTTAATTGAAAATGTTGAAAGTACAATATGTAAAAGCCAATTACGGTAGCAATGTAGATAGTGCGCCATAGAAATTGAAAAGGTTAATTCAATTGCTCCATGATGATTTGTTAATTTAAATAGAGATCAAATGATGTGAATGCATATTTATCCAACTAAACATTAGTCTATCGTTAGTATTATAAAATTTTATTGATTTTTTGAGTAAAATAGATAATGTGAGCTTACAAAACAAGTATATGCTCACTTTGCCACATGGAGTATTCAAACGATGGGTTAACTTGTATTAAACACCTAATTTGATTAGTTAATTGAAAATATTGAAAGTATAATATGTATCAGTCATTTTAAAGCCAATTACGGTAGCAATTTAGATAGTGCAACATAGAAATTAAAAGGCTAATTCAATTGCTCCACAATAATTTGTTGGATAACATAATTAAGTTGTAGTATTCACCAAACTTATGTAATGGAAGATTGTAGTAGATTCTTAAAAATTTTATTAAATGGACAAATGATTTAATAGCACAATCTACTACTCATATAGTTTGAATGATTTAGATAAAAATAATGGTGTCATGTTCCTTTCATAATAGTGTCATGTTCCTTTTCATAATATTATTTTTATATATTTTAATTTTATATGACCAAATAATGCAACTACTCATATAGTTTGAATGATTTAGATAAAAATAATGGTGTCATGTTCCTTTCATAATATATTTTTATATATTTTAATTTTATATGACAAATAATGCAAATGTGTTACTCCAATTAGGGTTCATCAAGACCCACATCGAATGTTATATATTAGTTGTTTGGGTAAAAAAAAAATAGATGAGGGCTCTTAGCTTGGATGGCATAAGCACAAGTCTCTTCCTTTGATAACTAAGATTAATCTTAGGATCAATTTTTCTATATGTCATTTTTAATATAAAGAGAAAATTCTTCATAATCTTTTATACTACAATATTCTCCATCTTTAAGAATTGGTTTATTGGCTCAATACAATGACATGCATGATGTTGAATTGGTTTAGGAGACAACTTAGTTGCCAATTATTGGTTTTGGCAAAAATATTTAATGCATTAATGATGAGCCATTAGCATTAATCTTTTTTCTTATAGCATTAATAATGATGACTTTACTTCCCTCCAAAACTCAGCCACCTTCCCTCCAATTTATCCCTCCAAAACCACTCAAAGGTATAAGTCTCTTTTTGGATGCCATGATCCAGGATCATTATGAGCCATTTAGCACTACCCCCTATAGTTAATTTACTCAAATGTGACAAGTATTATGTACTCCCTCCGTTCTTTTTATATAGGAACAATTAATTTTTTATCAAAATTAAGAAAGTAGTTTAACCAACTTTTTTTGTCATTTTTTTCCTAATTTACCTCTATTATATCATTTATTCCTCCTCCAATATCAATGCATACCTTAAATTATATTTTAATCTTCAACGATGTTTTAAATGCTTTGTTGGAATGAAGGAAATACAAACAAAGGCAAAAATGAAGCTTATGCTGAGACATGTGGGGAGAAATTAATTTTTTGTCAATTATTTGGGAAAATTGTGTGAGAAAATGAAAATATTGTTCATTTAACCTTGCAACTGCCTTTGATTATTAAAAATGTACTTTAAATATTGCACAATTTTTCAAATTTTCAACGAAGTCCATAAGAATTCCTTTCAATATGGCCAATTTGAAAATTTTGTGGCCTTTTTCTATTCAAACTCCATTTTAATTAGTGCTCATATAAACTATATGAGCACTATTCAACTTGATGTAAAAAATTCATTTTGCAAAATCTATTCACATTAAATGGTCTCTATACTTTTGTCTGCCACTATCTTGAGAATTCTCCACACTAAAAGCTTTACAATGACTAAAACAAAGGTAAGATAGACTTTTCACATTGGCGCAGTTTCTAAAGTTACCAGATTAGGTAATATAAAAAGAACGCCTAAAATGAAAAATTTTCCTATATAAAAAGAACGGAGGGAGTATCATTTAACCTTTTACTTTTAGCATTGGGGTTCTGTGTTGTGGGAAGTCAATACATTCCAAGAGGGTTAATAAAACTTACATGCTATCAACCTATATCTAAGCAGAGAATTGTGAGTCTTATTTGGAGGCTAAGAGACAAGTTAATAATGATGTTCACGCTACGGTAAAGATGATCTATTTTAATGTTGGGCTTAAAATGTGGGGTTATTTTTCTCATCTGTAAGTGGTTTTATTGCTTTGCAAGTTTCATTGAATAATAAAATATTTCTTTTTTTTTTCCAAAAAAAGGTAGTTAGATGCCCATATTTATTTACTACCTCCATTCCATAATACTTGTCACATTTTCGAAGATAATTTATTCCAAAATCCTTGTCACATTTGTGGTTTCAAGGAGTAATAATTTTTTTTTTCATGTTTACCCTTTATATATAACGAATAATTATTACTTCAATTTAATAGTTTTCTTAGAGAATTAGTATTAAATTAAGGATAATATAGTCAATTTACGCAATAATTTATTGTAACTTAAACAAATTTAATAGTTTTCTTAAGAAATATAAAATTCCAAATGTGACAAGTATTTTGGAACAAAAATAGTACTTATTTCTGGTATGTAGGTGTATGCATACAAGTAGTCTTTTTTTTTTTGTTTGAAAAATATACAAATAGTCAATTTAATAAAAATAATTGATACAATTGAGAATATTGATATCCATAGTGCCGTTATAATGGATTATGGATATGACCATAACCTAAAGAGCATGTAAACAGTTTTCAGAAGATAAATAGGTAAAAGTGGATCTATATCATCCTATCCAATATCCAAGTGAACTTTAATTGCAACTTTAAAAAAAAAAAAAAATTAGACACTTAATTATAAAAAATTGTTTCCATCCAAATGTTAAAATTACAAAAAAAAAAAAAATTGAGATGCGGCTGATAGAATTAATCCCATCATTTTTGAACTAGCTTTATGACAAAAGCCCAACAATTACAAAGCCCATTTGAAAAGAGGCCACAAACGCAGTCTCTAAAGGCTCTAAGCGTCAATGAAAGAGGATGCTTGTAGGGCCAATTTCCAAAATTCCATGCCGGCCTCGCGAGATTACATTATATTATAGCCTCTTAGTCACTCTCACAGGTCTAGCATCGAGGCACAGGGTACTGGTCAAGGACTCAAGCCCATTTTTTTATAATTATACTTATTATTACACTTATATTACTAGTATAATTTTATTTCATACTAATATTAATGGTAATGCACAATAAGACATAGTTTAATGATAAATACATTCAATGACATAGTTTATTGATAAATACATTTATGATCCAATAATAGATCCAGATTCAAATTCCTTTCATCCAATACTAATATATATATACCACATTCGTTTCTAAATACTTATCAGATATGTAGATGTTAATAAATAATAACTTTTTTTATTTTTATTTTTTTATATGAACAATAATGATTGAATAATTTTCACTCAAATAATAAACTAATATCATCAATTCACTCAATAATTTATTGTAATTTAGATAAATTGAATGATTGTTTTAAAAGATATAAAATATTAAATGTGATAAGTATTTGGGAGCGAAGGGAGTATATATATTGTGTATGGTATGAATTTTGTTTGTGCTAAATGGATATTTATACAAGCTTCGGATATATACTCCAAAGAACCTTGGCCATGGTCCAAGCTATCCCTATGCTATTAAATGCAAAGACTTTCTTGACCTTGGGTCTATGATCTTGTCTAGAGTCTCTCTTTCTTGACTTTGACCGTGTCAATCAATAATGGCTGGTGATTCTGCCATTACAAGGTTAGGTCATAGACTACGACCCTTTTTCATTATCTTAACTTGTAATTAACGTTTTCTCAAGTAAAAAAAAAAAACTCTTAATTAATGTGGAAAAAATGCAAAAATTACTATGAGGTTTTTGAGGTTGAATGAACTACTTAATTTTTTCATCATTTTTACTATTAAATGAGGGAATAAGTAATAATTCAGTAATAAATGTGAGGGGCTAAATAGTACTCCCTCCGATTCATTTATATAGATAAAGTTTTCATTTTCGGTGTTCCATTTATATAGATAAAGTTACTTAATTTGGACTATAGTCAAAGTGCAAAGTCCAAATTACCCCTGATTTGCCTCGTTTAGAGTACTCACTTTTCAAAAAAAAAAAAAAAACTAGCAAACAAAATTTAAATATTGCATTAAATATAGTTGACTAACCAATTCATACATCTATTATCTTTCTCTCTCTGTTTAAAGCAAAATTGCCCACATATAGAAATTTTTTTGTGGGCGTATTTCATGACAAATTAATCGTGTAGAAAAATGAGCATGAGTCGTATAAGTGGGGCACAGGATAATTTGAAGAGACATGTTTAACCTGAATGCTCTGTCTCAAAACGACAGTGCTTTACTGTAAAAAAAAAAAAATTGTACCCATAAATTCTTTCGTTTCGAAAATTAGGGATTTGCAATTTGAAAACCTTCAACCGCTTTTATCCCTAAAAAATCACTTCCTTGATCAACTGCAACCCTAGCGACTCTTTTCAAACAACATTTTTTGCTTATAAATGGCACCCAAACACAATAAAATCGCAATGACAAGCAAACGAAAGAAAAATGAGGAAAGATATTGGGGCTTCGTCTATGAAGAAAATCGCAAAAGAGAAGGGAAAGTCAGTCAATATATCTGATGCTAAAAAGAAAAAAAAAAGGTATAGAATGAAATCTGCAACCCTAAAATGCACTTCGTCCTTGAAAATGTCCTCGCCCAAAAAGAAAGCTTCGCAATCTTCAAAGAAACCAACAAAGAAAAAAAGGAAAATTATTTAAGAAGAGGTCGAGTCCATTGAATCAAAAGAAGAGGAACTTGGAAAGGAAACTGATAAGGAGGAGAGCAGCACAGAGTACATTGACAAGTATGATCATGCGTTTAAGTATTGATCTTGTGAAGAATACTACAACCAAGTTGTTATGCATGAAAAATTATTGATTGAAAAAAGTTTGAGTTTGATGAGTTAATGGATCTTAGTTTAAACTTAGAACCTTATTTTGAAATCTTTCTGAGAAAGTGTATGGCAATGGAGGGTACAGTATACCCTCGATTAGTTAGATTGTTTTATGCAAATACATATGTACAGCAAAAATAAAGGGGTTGGCAGGCAAAAGATTAATGTGGTCTCAGTTGTTAAAGGTATTGAGGTTAAGATTAATGAAAGTGTTTTACAACATGTTGCTTAGATTTATTCTGGTGGTTTTGATTCTGTTTTAAGGATACTGAATATCCTGAAGATTATGATGTTGCTGAATTTGAAGAGAGGTACTTGGCACAAAATTATGCCAATAAGGAGCTTGTTGGTACTAAGATGAAGGCAATTCCTAGATTGCTTCATTTTATTGTTTGTGCAAACATTTTGCCCAAATTTGGTAGCAAGCACAATGTTACTGAAGATGAAAAATTAATTTTATGGCATATGATTAAGTGTGTTCCAATTAGTTTAGTTGGCATAATTCTGAAGAATATTGCACAAAATCACAAGATTATGAGCGCAGAAATGTATAAAGCCAGGAAGAATTGCATTCATTTGCCTTATGCAGAAGGCAATTCCTAGATTGCTCATTTTAATTGTTTGTGCAAACATTTAATTGCCCAAATTTTGTAGTGTAGCATAGCTATCTAAGATGTTACTGAGAGTATGAAATTGATTAATTTAGCATTATTATGGCATATGTGAACTCTCCAAGTGTGTTACACCAATTATTGTTATTAGTTGGCATAAGTCATGGAGAATCACTTTGCCACCAGACATGGCAATATCCGCTATGAGCGCAGAAAATGTTATAATTGCCTTCAGGACGAACTTGCATTCATTTATGCCTGTGCTCGAGGTCTAGATTAGGTCAGAGATCGCAGATCTAGAGTGGCTATGGCTCCGCAGGAAGAATTGCATTCATTTGCCTTATGCAAGGCTGATTTCAAATTGCATTGTGGCTACTGGAGTTGATATTAAGGGGAACCATGCAGATAATATCAGAGTAATTGAAAAAATTAATGGGAGATATCTAAACTCTTGTAATATTGTCAAGACTAGAGATAAGGGGTGGATGTTACTGAAGTATGTTGAGGACAATGATATTATGGAGTGGGGCAATAGGGATGAGAACAGGACTTTGAAACAATCAGTCAAGCTTCCAAAAAAGGCTACAAGGGCTACTGTCAATATAGATTGTCCTCTTAATTTATGAAGAAAATGGATGCAGTTTTTGGATTAGTACAAAAAATTGGATGCAAAGGTTGATGAAACCAGGTACAAATTGAAGAAATTAAGGCAGAGGTGATAGAGTTGAAGGAATGTGTTTAGTCAAATGCCAATATGACTGAAGTGCCTGACACTCCTCAAGTTGTGAGGAAGAATGGAAATGGTGCTCATACTAGAGCAGATGGAGACAAACAAGGGAATAATGATGAACATGAAGTCCATAAGGAAGAAAATAAAAAATGAAAGGATTTTGAAACTCCAGCAATGGTAGATGAAGATGAGACACATCCTGACAATCAAGATCCTATGCTGCACAACTTCTCAATGGATTCTGTTGATGAGCTCCTAAATTCAAGTGAAATTGTTAAAGAAACACTGGAAGATCTGAGTGCAAGGATAAATAAGTGGTCATGTTGAAGTAGTGTTTTCTATTTTTAGTTTGAACTAATGTTAGAGTGTCCATAGTCATGTTTATTTTATGTGTTCACATTTTGATTTTATGAACTTGTTCTATTTTGTTCCAGTCATGTGTTTGTTGTTCCAAGTGTAGTTTTTTTATGTGAACAATGACTTTAGAGTGGACACATTTTGTGATATAAGCAGCGTTCCACTTGTGTATTTGCCCATATTTTATTTTATGGTGTATTCTTTATCTCTAATTTGCACACATTTACTTAACAAAGACTATTAGTTTTTTTTCATACAGATCGAGAGAGGAAATGCATGTAATAATAATATATATGAGTACTTGACGTACAAACACCAACATTTATAATATTTAAGCATAGATTTATATTATCCAAAAGATGATTTGTAGTAACTTTTTACAAAGACAACTAGTGCACTTTTTAAACAAAAAGACCGCATTTAGTAAGGGTTCTACTAAATGTCATTTCTCCTTTAACGCATATGAAACTACTCTCACATGGCAAATATGTTCGCGATAGGATGTTGAACTATTGTTGCTACTTCCTTCACTATGTCTACATTAACTTCAATTACAGTAGGTAAAGTACCATTTCTCATCAAACTAAGCTTCGACATGTGGAAAATTTTGTAATTGTTCCCTCTAGAACATTTCAATACTTCAACTATACACGTCTGCAAAGTCAAAAACACTTTGTTTATGTCAGTTGGAGGAAAAACATCAAAAGCTTTAATAATTGTTGAAACCAATTCTTCTATGTTGGTAGGAACCTCCTAATGTTTTATTGAATCAATCGCTCTAGAAAAACCAAGGTCTAAGACATTCAAGGCTGGACTATTAGGAGGTTGGCTTATCAAACGTATATTTAGACCAAGTTCGTTTACAAAATTTGCAAACTCAGCATCTCCATCAATTATATTTGGGCCTAGCATTATCCCATTAAATAAATACTGTATTAGAAGCATTTGTTAGCCATTTTTCTTTGATGGAAGGCAATAAGTTTTTTATAAGGCAAATCATGAATAACCTTCTTTGTGATTATATAATAGGTTTGATCTCCATTGTGCCTGCTATACGATTCTTACTATTTCTTTTAGCAGGAGTAGTGTAAATGAATGGCCAAATTCTTATCTTACTGTCAAATTGAATATGATAAATTAGAATCAAATCTAAGGCGTGCAACTGCAGCAAGAAACATAATCTTTGAAATGAATCTTTTGCTCTTACATGTGCGTGCAGATAGTGTCTCATCAGGCAAAAGGTAAAATTTTTGAGTTTCATTGTACATGAAAAACCACTTCTCACCTATATGTATTATGTCATGCATGTTGATAAAAGATGGATCGCTAGTGATTGTACCTGTATCAATCATAGACAAGCAAAATTTAACTCTTGTTTTTTTGTGCTCTTCCTTCAGTAGTGATTTGATTGCATTTGAGCATGGCTTAATGTCCCCTCTTTTTAACATTCTGTGCACAGTTGTTGAAGATACGCCCAGTTCATATGCTAGTGACAGTTGGTAGGCATGGCCACCGGTTTGGTTCTAACCGGACCCGAACCAGAACCAAATCGTACTGTAGATGGACCGAAACCGGTGGTTTAAAATTTTGAACCGGAACCAGCGGTTCAAGGGCCGGTTAAGGTTCATATGAATGTTAAAAAATGAACCTGAACCGGCCCGGAACCGGCGGTTCCATAGTTTTCTTTGATTGGGTAGCGGCAATTATGTTTTTTAAGATAACCGTAATCATAGTATTTAACCGTTGACATTTGTTGCTTATATTATATATTAAGAGTTTGAATCCTCATCGTGTGTGCGCTTCGCTCTCCTAGTTGGTCGTCGCCTTTTATCTCACCGATTTCTTACATAATTATCTTTTCGTCAGGAGTTAGTGTAATTTATTGAAATGGCCTAAATAATGCTTATAGTAGACATTATCCTGTCATACTTATTGTAGAATTGTGAGAATGATTCTTTAGATATAGGTTTCTTATTAACTGCTTAAAGGCAGCTGCAACGACAATTGCAGCATAGAATATCAATTAATCTTTTGTAAATGAATCTTAGATATAGTCGTGACATAGTTACATGTGCGTGCATTCGATAAGTTGTCTCATCGAGTTGCTTCATAGGAAAGGTGTGGTTCATATTTTAGTGCAGGTTCTCAATGTCGCTACAATGTGAAGAAAAAACCACTTCGTACACCGATTGGGTAATCATGCATGTATATGTAGTAGTGTCATAGCAATAGTTTGATAAAGATGCGCATCGCTAGCTGATGTGATCGACTGTATCACAGTGCATATGACAGTTTCAAAATTTTATAGCTTCTTCGTATAGCTCTTTTATATCGATGCTCTGCCTACCTTACAAAGTTAGTGATTTGAGAGGCTTCTGTGTGGTTCATTTGAGCGATTGTGTTCTTAATAATGTCGCACACTCATCTTATATGGTTAACATTCTCGCTGTGCGTTACAGCTAGTGTGGATTACGCAACCCACGCTCTAATACTCGCATAATGTGTTAATTCTAAGTTGTGGTAAGTGTGCGAAGTGATGTGCCATTCCGGTCTTGAGTTCTACGCGTAGCCGAGAGCCAGACACACAGATATCGAGATGTGTGAGACATAGAGACCGAAACCAAAACGGTGGTTTTTTTAAAAATTTTTGAACCGGAAGAACCAGCGGTTCACTAGAGGCCGGTGAATGGCTTCATTCATTCGAGATTGTTAAGAAAAAGTTATGAATCTGATACCGCCGCGCTAATTGGACACAATCCGGCGTTATTGGACAAAACCTAGCTTCCCGGATTTGGGCAAATTTGAATTTTTTGGTTTCCACTGGATATTCGGATTACATAACAAGATGAGTGCGGAAGTCCACAGGAAATTTAATTACTCACATGAAATATTAGATTCTATATGTTATTTGAAAAAGAAGAAAACATATAACGACATACCATCGATTTATTAAAAGAATATTAGTCCGCAGAAAAAAAAAAAAGCCAATAGTCATTTAAATCGATTTGATCTATAAATCTGGCTAGCAAAAATAATTAAAGGTTACAACTAGCCGTTTTACACTCGAAATTTTTTATTTTGATTTACTTAATTTTATTGTTTCTTGTTTTACAAATGGACTATCTCTATCTAAAATGGCAAATCCGATAATTTAAGTCTACATTATATTTAGCATTAAACTATTAAGAACATTTTTATACAAAGTTAGTATGTGTTAAAAGAAAAATTAAGATTATAGGTGATAACTCAATACTAATGCCTTCGCTAGTTGATCCAAAGGTGACATACTTTAATTTTTCTTTTTTGTCCTCTTGGTTAATAATTTTTTACAAATTTATGTCATTTTTTATTTCAGATATTTGTTTGCTTTGATTACTTATAACTTTTACTAAATATATCCTAAGAAATCTAGTTGTTCGTTTCTTCTGTTTACTCCGTGTAAGCGACAATTATATTGGGAAACTTCACATATAGGACTACACCTGGGATGATCAACAATAGCATCCCAACCCTTAGGGACTCAGCGTCTCGCTTGAGGTTAATGCCACCAGCCAACCGGCAGAGAATCACCAGATTTACTTACTCGGATTGAACGCACAAGGACATTGCTTCTGATATACACACATTATTGTACATCATTTCTCCCAGACCACTATTTTAGGTAGTTTATGTCGCTCTTCCCTTGTGTTGTTGTCTTAACCTGGCCTGAAATCCTCATCGGTGTTTGTGTGTTTTGGAAAAGCCAGTGGCAAAATTCTTCACGGCTCTGTGCCTAGCCCTATCAACGACGTCTTACCTGTTCAATGGTGTGCCGCACACTAATGTATTAATGGAAGACGTTCGCACCTTGTGCGTTCCCTTATCCTCTTAGTGGAGATTCGCCTAAGAGTGTTTGTGTCCTCCAGGACCTGGTGTCAAAATCAAGCATATTTTAGTTGTGTGGACGTGAATACTTAAAATCGTTTTAGATCCATTGAACAAACTCGGTGCGAAGGACACATTTCGCACCATAAAATGTGGAGAATGTCACAGCGCTTGTGTGTTGACGATTGTGACGTAGAGCAAAGGCGTTTTGAGAACTTCGGTGGAGATCAGCACAATTTTCATTAAACTACTCGTGATGATGATTCCTGACTCAATATATCGTTGGGACTAAGTATGCATACCTGAATGTACAATAAGAAAGTAATAATTGTATGTAGGTAATCAATAATGGATGAGAGTTACTTTTTCCATTGTGAGACTCAAAAAAAGAATTTTGACTATAGGTGGGCATTTCGCAATATTCTCTAAATTGTTCTTTCTCAAGATGGTTCAATACGCAGGTCTAATAACTCCTCAAATTATCATTCAATTTATCTAATACTCATAATTCAATAAGCCCAAAATTCAAAGTACAAATATCTAATTAATTTCTCCTATATAATCTATAGTCGTCTAAGTCACACAAAATTTAAATGAACAAACTATATAATAAATATATAAATTTAGTTCTAAACATAATAGATAAGTTTTTTGTATAAAATTTCTTATACTAAAACTTCTAATTTGTAAGTCATTAATAATATGTAAAACATTTAAACTGCAACATTCTCCTATGTATTCACTTAGCCAAATCTCAGAGAACTCATAATACAATTTTAAATTATATAATTTGTTCTTCACTCGACCTATGGTTGTGATCCGTAACTGTTTCCGGAAACCGGAATCGGAACGCGGTAATTGAACCGTCTGGTTCGCCGGTAGCAGGCATGTCTGAACCGATGCTGTACGAGAGGACCGGAACACAGTACCGGAATCCACAATCGAACAGGTTCGAGGGGTCAGATATCCGCGTTTTCAAGAAGCTTTTTAGAAAACTATTCTTACTCGACCGGCGGACACCTTCCATATCTTTGTAGACCGTGAAATCGCGGTTGCATTGAAGACGCGGGCCATTTAGCACCTAACAAGAAGTTTGGGTTGGCATACTCGCACATAGTCAGAAATAAAATTTAAACATTTTAAAATTATTATTTATTCATGAATTCGGAATCAAAATTTTATTATTTTTTTTAAATTTTGCGTAATGCCGGAACCGAATCGGAACCGTAATTTGAACCGTCGGTTCGCCGGAACCATGCTGAACCGTGTCGGAACCGGAACACGACCGGAACCGAAGGTTCAAGGGTCAGTTCCGGTTCAAAATTTTAAACATCTCGAACCGGCGGTTCAATAAACCGAAATCGGCGGTGCATTGAACCGGCCATGCCTAACAGTTGGTTCATCTGATGTCAGAGCGGTATTTCTTTAATTCTGTCCGCTGGAATTACAACACGCTTCTTACCTCTATTCCAAGGACCATTCATCCCATTTGCAACTAGTGCACCATTCTTTGCAATATGCCAAATTCTGTAAACTGACCCTTTTGAAATAGACATTGTGTGCGCAACTTTCTCTATAGAGCGCAAATTTAATAGTCATTCTTGCATTTTAGAAAGAAGTATGTTTTTCACTAAATTTTTTATTTCTTCTGTCAAATTCTTTTTCTTTGCTCCCTTCTTTGTACCAGCAACCACGCCAGAAGGGTGTTGTGTGAATTCAAGCTCATCATCATGATTTGTGGATTGTGTATTTTCTTCTGCATTTAAATCCTGCAACTCCGAAGGATCAACTGTCGGAGTGAGCATATTTTCTGAAGTTGTGGGTGAATCCGGAGGTTGCAGATTCAAATCAAATGGATACAACGTGGTTGTAGAAAGTGAACTTTGGAATTTTTTAATGTAGTTCGTGGGCAATGATAGTTAGGTAATGAATTGACGTTATTTGTAAGTGGGTGTTTGGGGAGAATTTGAAGAGACAATTGATGTATCAAAATTTTTTGCTCCAAAAAGGTTATTTGCACATAATTCCTTTATTAATTGTCCACATTTTGTAAACGAAAATTAAAATTTGATTTCCACCAAAATTTTTGCATTAAAAAGGGGAATTCCTTTATTAATTGTCCACATTTTGTAAACGAAAATTAAAATTTGATTTCCAATTTTTGTACTAAAAAAGGGAAATTCCTTTATTAATTGTCCACATTTTGTGAATGACAATTAAAATTTGATTTCCCACCAAAATTTTTGTACTAAAAAAGGGAAATTCCTTTATTAATTGTCCACATTTTGTGAATGACAATTAAAATTTGATTTCCCACCAAAATTTTGGTACTAAAAGGGGAAGGGCCAAATTTAAAAATTGAGAATATGAGTTAAAATTTGGCGTTAATCGAGAGAAATCAATGGATTTTTGCTGTCATTTATCATTTTATTGTAGTTATAAGTCATTAATTGTGTTTACGGAATAAAGTGGCATGACATATTTGACGTCAAAGCAAACATTCAATTAATGCAATATTAGGGGCAAAATAGAAAAGATTTGACCAAAGATTATAGTTAAACTAATTTCTTAATCTCTTTGTAAAGTTAGTTGTATCTATATAAATGGAGCATTAAATACAAAAGACTAAATAACAAAATATTTCAGGGTATCTAATGGGATTTTATCCTCTTTTTTTTTTCTGGTTTTTCTACGGGTTCGTTTAGGTATATGACTAATCAAATTTAATTTTTGACCCTCATTTTTATGTTAATTCCAAAAAAAAAAAAATTAATTTGCAATCGGGAAGTAGGTTTGTCCATATTATTGGCATCTCTACTGACTACTCCCACCGTAAGACATAGGTCAGTCCCTCAACTTTGTCTCTACTAAATTAGCACAACTCAAACATAAAACAATTGGTTTGGTTTTGGTACATAGACGAGAGGAAATAGCCTTAGATGTCATATGAACCCAAAACCAAAAGAAGCCCATATTATTTAAATGGGCTGTAAAAGTTCACTAAAAAATTATTCTGGTCTCAAATGTTGGACAATGTGCTCTCTTATGCAGATTAGCCCAATCTCTCTTCAATTGGGCTTGGGCTTTGAACAGTTCCTAAAACCCAAGAATTTTTAACTTCCATTCTTTATTTATTATTATTATTATTATTATTTCGGTTTCGAGAATCAAGAACTTCTCCATTCAAAGATAGATATTCTCATCTATATTAATAAACATGAGAAATTTGATAAGTGCACCACTAGGAGAGCAAGGAACGTGAGATTTAAATATAAAAATTTCCAAATTAGGATCAATAATTGGGCACCAAGTCTAAAAAATGCTCCTATTATCATGTTCATATTTCCAATTTAAAATAGAAACCAGCACCACCACTATCATTTAATTTGGAATTGGATGTGTTTAGAGCACTAAACAAGTATTTTATTAATCTTTGACTAACAAAATGTAAACAGATTAAATGAATTTAGTTGGAAATATATATTATTGAAGGCACAATGAAATAAAGGTTCCTATCCAGAATGATCTCAT
The DNA here is from genome assembly GCF_014843425.1 of Jatropha curcas. Next base: position 211,237 of record NW_023591377.1, on the reverse strand, counting down.
CCGGTATGGAGGAACATTCCTAGATTAATCCAAACAAACATACAAAGACAAGATTAATTATTGTCTCCATAACCCAAATGGTCAATCAAAAATATTGGTACATAATATTACAAATTTGATCATATAATGAACTTATAAAAAAAAAGGTAAAGAATCTAATGCATATAATATGTACCCATTCCATATCTTAGGTTTTTTTTTTTTTTTTGTTTGACACTAAATTTCCATTCCTATGAAGCACCTCATGACTAGGTGAAGAGAATGCCTTGAGCATGAAAGGGGAGAGAAGGAAATGTCTTTTTCTAGCTATGAAGATTTTGATGTCTCCTCTGAGAGAGACCTTGTTCATTAGAATAATAGACCCACATGAGATTTTGTACTTTTTTAGGGTTTTTATGTCTCTATTGGATACATTGAGAAAAATGAGTTTGAAAGTGAAACTACAATACTATATTCCTCCTTTTCATCCCTAATTAAGGTTATGTAACTTTTGTAATGTAGACCCAATATGGTTCCTTTTTTTTTCTATCAATATTATAAATAGCTATCAACATAGATTATAATTATCATTTTCCATCAATTAGTTATTGGAAAAGGTAAACAGGGTCGGAACAATCTGAAGGGACTTATGGAAAAAGACATATTGGAGGTGGGGAAATAGCTCTAACTATCTAGGGCACTATAGCTATGTTTTTTTTTTAACCATCCAGTGTTCGAAATCCACTAATCTGACTATAATTTATGCCGGGATGGGTCCATAAAGGAGCACAAAGCACAGGTTCACAAAGGAGGAAGAAGCGCTCTCTACTAATTTTTTAAAGAGACTAGATCATAATTTGGACTTAAGACCTCTAATTAAAGAAGAAATCTCTACCATCTCATAGCATTCCTCGGAGTTGCCTAGCTATGTCTTTAATCAGCAACTAAAATGAGGTGAAAAATGGTCGGTCCCATGTCTTGTTGATCCAATTTTATAACAAGTTATGGTTTCAATATGCTTACATTTTATCTCTCTCTAAATAAATAAATTTGGTATGGAACCAAATTTCATGTTGAAAGAATACCCAACACATCAATTCTTTTTTTTCCCTTTTAATATCACAAATCTGATAGTATACAAAAATTGGAGATTCCACCAACAATGCAAAACCATGTAGCATGTACAGTATCCAATGTTTTTAATTTAACCCTAAAAATAAATAAAAGAAGAAAAGGAATCTAATGTGGAGAGAGTGCCACGTCAGAAACCAAAAAGCATTTTTATTTTGACCTGAGGTGAAGGTCCACAACAGGTGACGGACAGAAAATATCCGACCTATTCTGACACGTGGCTAGAGAGCGTTTCAGTGAACACGTGTGAAATTGACGGCCCTCTGTTGGATGCACTGAATGACGGTGCATTCGTAGGTCATTGTCTTCTACTATTTTCTTGATTTTGTCTGCTGCGATGGAAGATGACTTAAACGTCGCCATGTTGTAAAGATTGCGTGGTCGTTTTGCTTTGAGTGAAGACAATTTTACAAATTCACAAATAATTTATAGTAAATTTTAATTGTGTTTTTAAACATATAATTTGATAGGAACATTTTCCAACTCATTAATAATAAACGACTAGGAAGTCTTTAAATGGTTTTGTCCTATCCTGATTTTGTCCGGTTCAATGGTTTAATATAATTTTTAATTATCTTTTATTTATTTTTTTTATGTAAAAAATATTTTATCTGTATTCTGTGTATATTTATTACTTATGCATTTAATCAATAATTAATTGTAAAAAAGTAGATCGGAGATATTTCATATTTAATCTTCCATTCGATTTTGTCCATTAGAGAGGATATACAAATTTATTTGTATCTTTGTAACTATCGAATTTATTTCAACAATAAAGATTAATTTAATTGATAAACAAATCCACTGTCCATTTTATTTTTCTCAACATGATGATTTATTTGAATCTAATAGAGTTAAATTTAAGTTGTGTTCGGCAATAATTTTTTAAATAACTTTTAGCATATTGACCAGTTAAAACGCTAATTTTTTTTTTATATATAGTATTCAGTAATATAGCATTTAAACTAGTTTTTAGAGGTTAAGAGATTAAGATAACATTTTATAAAAAGTTAACCTATATTACATTTAGTTTTTAATATTTAATGAAAAGTTACTCAAACAGCTTATAGTTAAACACTACTAAAATAGGTAATAACTGCAAAAGAGTTAATTTTACCAAATAAACTATTAATGTAATAATGCCTAAAAGTTAAAATTACCAGCAGTTGCTAAATAAAGTAAAAAAATAGTTATGCATCTGTACAAATTGGAATAAGAAAGTTAAAATAATAAAATTCTAAAGCAACCAGAGCATCGAGTGAGGATATATTTTCACTTGATTTCCAGCCTGAAAAGATTTAATTTGCTGAGCCTAATTAAGGAAAGAGTATATAGTTTACGACTTTTAAAAAGAAAAAGTTATGGCATGCGCTTACACAGAGGAGCTTTTTAGTGGTAACATATGGAATAAAGTGGCTCCCTAGTACTTTTTTTGTGGTATTTTATGAGTAATGGCAAAATGATTTTTAAGTTATATATTAAAATCCGAGAGATACTAATATAAATAAATGATAATTGAGGAGTAATGGTTAAAACTAAGCATATAGGGTGGTTTTTTCCTCCTGTTCGACTATAGCAGAAATCTCTAAATCTAAAGTCACGTTAGCGTTCTAATTTAGTTTCAACGAGGCGTTAAGTGGAAGATTCCGTTTTGATTAATCCAATCTAAATATTATTAAAATGAATGGATTAGGGTGGTTAATATAGGTAACGAAAAATAGAAAATATCATTTTTCCTCTCAAATTCAATTAAAATTATAATTTCTTCGAATAAAAAAAAAGAAACAGAAGAAGCAATTAAATCTCAAACACATACACAAAATATACATTAAGAAGGATTCTAGTGACATTAATCAGAAAGATGAGGCCCTAACAACAAGCATCAGGAGGGAAAAAAATAATTAATTATGATTTTAATCTCTTTCTTAATTTTTTAATTAAGAGTACAGTGTCTGTTTGTTTTGAAGAGTCTGAATTGGCCAAACCTGTCGATGGCAACTTGCAGCTGAATCGCTGAAATCCAAGCCAAAATTTTTTTTTTTAAAAAAAAAAAAAAAAAACGAAGAAGAAGTGCTTATGTCCCTGTAAAATCAGACACTCGTACAGGTTATTTAATTTCTTTTTGTTGAACCTAACTTCAATAATGCATAAAAAGCTCTGTGAGTCAGTCTATGACTTGTGGATTTTACTGGGAAAGGAGGCAACCCTAGGTTTCTTAAAAGGTTCCGCAATGTTGTTAATAAATACTCTAAAATGTTTTATTAATCTAGTGAAAATGTTTAAAGAAAGAATCCTAGGAAACAATAGGTGGCATATATATATATATTGGAAAATGAAAATTAAATAAATTAACCACATATGTCAAAACAAGAGGTGGCAAATAGATCCATTTGTTCAAGTTTGGTCACCTTAAGGATTTTTAATGAATAGGATCACAAAAGCAGTTCGTCAGCTACTTGAAATTTAAATCACTTCAAATGAAATATATTTATATCATATTTGCAAAATCTTGATCAAAATTTAAGAAAAAATTATTTTTAAATATTATTGAAATAAAATAGTTTGAGAATATTGATTAATTGTTTTAAAGTTTTATTATTAATACGTGGAATTCACATCAAATTAATTTTGAATATCTTTAATCAAAATTTCTAATATAATTATATGGTTACAATTTGTTTTAAGTGGTAGAGAGAAAATTTTATTTACTATTTTTGTTTGCATATGTATTTTTATATTTAATCGATAGTGGAATTTAGATAAAATCCTCCGAATGATGACGACTGTAGTATTTAAATTTCTGATCTTGTGAGCAAAGTTTATATGGAGATGTAATCGATTTCAATTAATTTATATGAACTTTAACATCATTTATTCCCAAGTAACTATTTATGGTATCAAATAACACAACTTATGGTGATTGAAATTTGACCAAAGGTTAAATTTGGAGAACTCGATACATCAAATGATCCCATTGTTATGTGAAACGGTTCAATTTTTTGGAAACCAATCCATGCATTAAAACCATCTACGCTTGCATATGCGCTCAATTACAATTTTGTCGCTCAATTACAATATTTGTCAATTGTGAAAACTTGCTGACCGTGTACTTCACTGACCCGATTAATCTAGACAGAGAAGGAGCTAGAAATTAAAATTGGGGGTTGAAAAAAATTTCAAAAGTTAAGGGAAACGAAGGCCACCCTTAACTCCGTCAATGAATTTAGATCCTCAATTGGTAGGCACGAAAAGGGAACAAATTATTTACTAAAGGCTTAAATTCAAGACCTCTAATTAAGGGATCCATATCCAAAATTTAAATTCAAAATATCTGATTGGATTTCTATCCTCTCATATGAGATGTACTCTATATATCAAAATGTCCCACTTAAAAGAATGTTTTTGCCAACTCTAAAGCAGCTAATGATTACCAATCATTAAAATGCAAGACTTTGTTTTAGGAGAATGCTTTTTCATATCAATGGGTTAAGGAATTAATTCCCTCATGGAATGCGAATTAGTAATCTTAAATCATTATCATCCATCATCTTATATTATTACAAATTAATTTCCAATTATATAAATTTAAAATATATAATCATCATATACTTATCCCCACCATCAAATTATTGCTTATTAATTTATAACTTCCACGCTTCTACAAACTATAATTATAATTAACCTTTCTTTACATCTGTCCTTATTAATTATAATAAGGAAGCTTTCGGCAAAAAGATTATACTCTCAATTTATTCTATTATTTTCAGATTTTGAACAAATTAATTAATTGTATTGGGGTTGTTATTCTCTTTTACTTATAATCAACATAATACTTTTCATAATAAAATTAGCGAAATCATAAATTCACCTATTAACTTTGCAATTTTAATCTTATAATATTTTAAACTTTTTATAAATGATTTATTGCGCATTTAAACTTGCAAATTTAGATAATATTGCATTCATTTCCACACTAAAAATAATAATATTTAAGATTTTTGACTATTATATGCAAAATATTGATTTAATTTGTAGTTAACATAATTATTAGAACAATAATTTTCACATTTTTTAATTATTTAATAGGTGTTTAGTTGATATAATTTTGCAACTTGAAGTGCTCAATAAAATGATTTTACAAATCAAGTGTTTAATAAGTATAATTTTATAAATTAAAGTTTTTTATAAATTAAAGTAAAAATCAAATATGCCACAGAGTCGGGCGATTGAGTTTATTTATTCAGTCTAATAAAGTTTTTATAAGTTAACAACTAGCAATATTCTGCATTTAGTTTCTTAATATTCTAATAAATTTATTGATGATAGAAACTTACTTATCAAAATCAGAAATTTGAAAAATATAAAAATTTTTCTCATAATTTTAGAAATAAAATCACAATAAATTATGTGTCATATATATTAATCTTTTTCAATATTAAAGAAATATAATTTCTTATATATATATACATGGCAGTTCCGAAACATTGTGAGGTAAAGAGTAAAGATAATTTCATTTTTGAATAACATTTGTCAAATTTGTGATAACTTGTATGGTAGAGAACACTCAAACTGAAAATAAGACGTGAAAAATTAATTAAACCACATCTAATTGGTACACCGTTGATTTTCAAACCATGATTTTCACGTAATTAAAATATTTTATATATATATATACATTCATTTTTAACCGTTATATTACAAGGAATTTAATATGTATTGGACTGCTGAATTTAGAATCAAATGACCACTAACTATTTATTATATATACATATATGTGTTTATTGGACGGTTGAACTTATAATCAAATTATTTGACCATTTGCTCGTGTTGGTGGAGAGGATAAATTTAAGATAATTCTCAATAATCAGACCATGTAAAGACAACAATATTGTCTTTCCACGTAGCCAAGGATTCTCACTGCAAAACCTTAACCTATGCTATTAACAACAAAAAGAAACCTAATTAATTAATTAATCTTACCACTTACGGCCAATTTATCAATAATGCGTGAATGAATAATTTAAAAAAAAAAAAATGAAACACTTGGTCTGTTCTCGACATAGAGAAGTGAATTGGGGTTAAATTAAAAATAAGAAATAAATAAAAGTTTTTATTTATTGAGTACTGTGCATTTTGTTAGCTTGTTAGGGTTTTCTATTTTTCTTTTTCTTGATGTTGTTTTTTTGGCCAACTTGTCTCTTTCTTGTTATTTTCTTTATATATTTTTTTTAAAATTATTATTGTTAAATATGCTTTTGGCATAGCTAAATCAAGAAACATTCACGGAATCCAAACCTCCACGTTTGAGGCCAAAGCTTGCTCATTATGGGAAAAAAGAAAGGAAGATCACATTTTCAAGTCCTGTTGTATATATAAATTAATTAATTAATTAATTAATACATGAATATATTGGTTTTGGGTTTTTGGCTTTTCTACCTTTTTTCCTTTTCTTCTGATAAACAGCAAAAGATCTACCACGCCTTGTAATTTTTTATGTAGGTTCTTTTTAGGTTTAGGGAGATTCCACCTTCCTATTTTATTCTATTTGGTTCAATCTCACTTGGCTTCTTCTTTACACCGCACCTGCTTAAATTTGTACTATCTACATTTCTTGCCTTGTCCACGTAATAATTTCACGTGTCTAATTCAATTCTGCACAATTTACTTTGAATATTTAACCATTCAAGTACAAAGTATGTTGCAGATAACCATTGCTTCACAAAATGTAAAGGGTGTGGAGGTTCATGATGTGTTTGAATATTTTGGGTTTTTGGAGTTTGGGTCAAGTCTCAAGGGTTTTCGAACCTGAGATCACTGGTCGTGGGACATCAATCTTAGCTATCTGAATAAGTCATCATTTGTGATTGTAATTTACTTGAGCTTTGAGCTAAGATTATGAACAATTTAGCATGGACCATGCTGCTCCAAATAGGTACAATCCAAATAGGTACAATACGCAATTTTGTGTAACCACATGGAAGCCAGAGTAATTTCTCTATCAACATTATAAGCTATGAGGGACCATATAAGAGCTTCAAATGAGTTGAGAGTATTAACTTAATACTATGTGATCTCCTATTCTTTACACGATTGTATAATATTTTTACCGAAAATAGAAAAAAATAGATTTGAAAAGAGAAAACAATAGTAAGAATATGAACAATAATATTCAAAAGCTTTAAAGCTAAAAAAAAAAAAAAAAAAAAAAAAAAAGAAAAAAAAAACGAAAAAAAAATCTTCTCCCATTCATGAAATAAATATCTAGTGAAGAAGAAAGTAACCTAATTCAAATCCAATAAATTAAAGATTTAATCTTGACATCTCATTTTCTTTAAATGTTTAAAAATCTAGATCATAAAAGGAAAAAAAAAAAAAAAAAAAAAAAATCTCTCCCATTCCATAAATAAATATCAGTAGAAAAAGAAAGTACTAAATTCAAAATCCATAAAATTAAAATTTAATCCTTGACATCTCATTTTCTTCAAATGTTAATTAGAATCAAAATAAGGATAAGAACAAAACAAAACAACAAACAAGAAATGTTCCTCTCTTTCACAAAAATGTGTATAATCTGCACAGCTCCTGTCGTCTGAGATCAAACGGTATATACTTGTCAACACTAAAAAGAAAATTAAAACAAAAAAGAAAAAGAAAAAAACATTTATTAACTCATATATCCATTATTTCATTCTCATAACAGTTCTATTCTATTTCATTTCGTTTTCACCACTGCCATCCGGAACAGTTAATTCTAGTGGGGGCCACTTTTCACTCTTCCCAAAAAAAAAACATGGTAAAAGATAAATTTTTTTATTTTTCAAAAATTTTAAATTAAAGTTGATTTGTGAAATAGACTGGTCAGGTTAGAAAAGGTAAGACGGGATGAATACGGTACAGTGATTGGTCTGATACACACAAAGTTAACACTTTGGTGCGTTTTGAAAGCGAAAGTCACTAAGATCAAAGGCTGAGAAGGAGCGTCAAAGATCTTAGTCAAGATCTGGTTTCTGTTTCTTAGTTGGCACGCGCGATCGTCCCCTTTTTTTTTGTCGTTTTGCACTCCGTTTTGGCTCTAGTGCCCCTGAGATCTTGCCACGTATTCCTCAACAATAAACAAATAAAAAAAACTCGTCATTTTCTCGTCTCTTCTTCAATTTATCGTGGTTGGTTGTGACTTGTGTAAACGTCAACGCTTTATATTCTGTGGTCCCTGTTGTTATATATGTACGAAAATATAAAAGGACAAACTCTCTTGGTCGTATTGACACCTGCAAGACTAAGGGCATTTTGGACATTTGCTGCGGTATGGTGTCGTTTTCTTCATCTATCGTGACCTACTATTGGTTATTTATAATTATAATAATTTAGTTAAATCCTTTCTTCTATGCCAAATATAACAGTTAATAAAACTCTTCTACAAATTTTCATAATATATGTTACCAAAAAAAAAAAAAATTCACAATATAAAAAATAAGTTTTATGTTTTTATGTTTCTGAAAAATATTTTTTTATTTGATAAATTTTTTATTTTTAAAAATTAAAAATGAATTAATAAAAATTTTATTATTTGTCAATTAATAATAATTTAATTTAATTATATCAAACAACTCGCGAAGACTTTTTTTTTTTAGGAGGAAATGATTCGAATATAAATCTATTGTCAAGTCATATATACACTCACCATAGATTATAGCTTGATGTACAATTGAATAAAACTTAATTGGTTGTAGATTTAAATTCTAATTAGAGTAGCAGAGGGGATTACACATCTCGATAATATCATAAAAATTTTAGTTAGAGTATTTAAAAAAAAAAAGGGAAAAAATATAATTTATTTGTATATTAGTGAGAATTAGTGGCGGATAAGCTGGTGGGAAAATAAAATAAAATAAAATAAAGGTGAAAAAAAAAAGAGAGAAAAAAAAGCTTAGGACAAAGAAAATATAATAACCTTGTTCCAAGCTTTTGCTTTGCTTTATATTATATAGTGTCCAGCTGTAAAGCAATCCACATTTTGAGCACATAATGGATTGTAGGTTTTGTCACATAGGAGCTTATAAATAACCAATCTAATTTACCATATACATTCAACAATAAAAATAAAAAGAAATAGAGATTTTATTGTTTTTTTTTTAATTTTCTGCAAAGCATAAATGTGTATTTTAGAAAATATCAAATATTTTACTTTAAAGGGCTTAAAAGCGACAGAAATATATTTTACAATTAAATGATTAAATATATGAGAATCGAACTTAGAATATTTAAATCCCTAATTATCACCCCTTCCCTTACCATCATGCTAGAATGATCATTTGCTAATAAATAATTTAGTTCAACCTTTTTTAATCAAAATTATAATTTTAAATGCTAAAACAATAAAACATTTAAAAAAAATTATCAAAAGAATAAAAAATTTAAACTACAGCTGTATCAAAATTGATTGGGAAAAAAAATGTGATTATATTACTCAGAAATGATTGCCAAATAGGAAAAATGTCATACTTTATTACTTTTGCTGACAATTTTTACAATCTTTCATTGTGCAAATGATTAGTATTTTTTTCATTTTCTTTTTTTTCTCAAATTTCCGAAATTGAATTTAATTTTGATATCCAAAATAAATATGAGAACATTTCTATCCATTTGTTAAAAAAGAAAAAAAAATTTTATTTATAAAAATTGATGATTTAATTGGTCATAAATTATTTATTTCCATCCACGCTGGATTAATTTTTATACTATTTAAAGCCCGTTTAGTTTAGTTGTTTATATTGGCAAATAACTGATAGGTAATAGCTATTGGCTAATAATGGTTAATTGATAAATATTAGTTTTTGATAAATTTTTGATAATGATTGCTATTAAAATGTAAAATGACAATTAATGATATGATTATTTTTTATATATTATGATATATAATGCACATATTTTTCAATATTTTAAACTGAATATATTAGTACAAATAAAAGTAATTTTTTAATAATATTTAAGAAAAGTTATTATTTTGAAATAATTATAAATAAAATGATATAAAAATATTAATTTGAAAAGAAAATTTATTAGTAATTATTATTATTTTTTTTTTAGATTAATGGAGTCCAAATGAATATAAATTCAAATTAACTAGTAGCTGATAGGAAAAAGCTCCAAAATGTAATCGAATGTAACCGATTAAATTAGCTGTTGTTTGGGACTTGTATCAATTATCAGTTACGGATTAAAACTCTATCAAACACTTATAACCTAACTATTTATTACAAAGCAGCTATCTCTATTATTAAGTATGAATCTTAAATTTAATCTAAAGTCCTAGAATTGGTCAATTATTAATTATAATATTACTATAATATGTTGTCCTCCTATGGTCCTTTTTCCTTATTTAAGCCTTAGCTTAAGGCGCATTCCCCATCAGCATGGTACATTCATAATTATTTTTTCAAAATAATTTTAAAATGTTTTTAATTAAATAAAAAAGAAAAATATTATTTTATGTACCAAAACTATGTGTAAGATTAAAAAATAATAGGATTTTCTATAATGATGCAACCTTATATCACATAATTACAAAATAATAATTTGGGTCGGTAATATTTTGTAATACTCTTTTTTTTTTTTTGGAAGTTGTAATACTCCTTAATATAAATTATTGAATTACAAATAATAGTTCAGGTTATCAATATTGAATACTTTATATGAATCTATAAAAATGGCTATTTTTTATAAAATTGTTGGACTACAAAATAATAGCTTTAATTATTAATAATTTAGGATATATACTTTCTAATAATTTTTAAAAAATAATTATTTTTTTGTGAAATGGTTGGATTACAAAATAATAGATATGGTTATAGATATTTTATAATACTTTTAAATAGTTTATAAAAGAAGTTTTTTTTTTTCTAAAATTGGTTTTGTCTACGAAATAATATATCTAGTTGTAGGGTGAGCAAACCATTGGTTTGGTTCAAACCGAACCGAACTAAAAAAAGAAAACTAGGACTGCATATGCCTGTTGTAATCCGACTCAACCTAAGTGATCCAACTCAAACCGGTGAATTTGAAGACATAATGGGTTGAGTTGGGTGGGTCATTTTTATAATTCACGGGTTAAATTGGGTCATGGGGGCATTAGATAAACCCGCAAACCCAACTCAAACCCAACATAATATATGTGTGTGTAATTATGAATTATTTAGCTAATTTGATTTAATTTATAATTTTGAATATAAATTCTAAATTATTTACATATTTAGTAAATATTGGTTTTAAATTATTGTTTTTTTCCTTTAGTATAAACTTAATTGTAATTGTTGTTATTGAAATATATTGTAATTTATTGTTATTCAGTATTTTTAATTTTATTAGTTGTCTTTCTTATTAGAAAATTTAATTTTTCATTGTTGATTATAATTATGATGATGATAATAATGATCATGTTAAAACATTTAATTTTGATATTATTATTGAAATATATTCGTTGAAAATTATTGTTTAATTATTTTTTTAATCAGGCTACCTTACTGCTTAGGATTGTGTGTTTCGTGCACAGCAGGTGGTTCATGATTGGACTGTTGCTTAAGCTTTGAAAGGTGTTCGTCACTCCACTGTTCAGGTGTTTCCAGTCAGATAGCAGCCTCCTATGCCTGGTGCTTTGAAGTGCAATGTGGATGCTGCATTTTTAGCAACAGATGCTAATGCAGGTGTGGCTTAGATATTGCGAGACTCTTTTGGTTATAATCAGGGAGCGATTATTGTATGTGCATGGTGCCTTTAACTCTTTGCTTGCCGAAGCTATGGGGATAAAGGAAGCTCTAAGATGGATGAAATTGCGATTGGCATCAAGTGTGGTGATGGTGGAATCTGATTCTATGCAGGTGATCTAAGCTTTACAATGTGCTAAGAAGGATTTTTCTTACTTTGGGTCTCTTATTTCCGATTCTAGAACCCTTTCTGAAGAGTTTACATCTATTTCTTTTAGTTTTGCCAGTGCGCTCATAGACTTGCTCGAGCTGCTGTTTCTGGGACTGGTTCCTTGAAATGGGGTGTGTTCCCTCCAAGTCTGATTTTGGATGTGTTGGAGCATGATTCTTTTAATATATAACCAATTTGCATTTTTAAAAAAATTAAGTTTTTAAATATATTTAATTTTATTAGTAATTTCTCTTAAATAGTTATATTTTATTTAAAAATGAATTTGTCATTATCATTTATTTGACATGCTGGTTTACGTTGAACCCGTACTCAACCTAAACCATTTATAACCCGTGGGTTCAAGCATTTAATGGGTTGGGTTGGATAAAAAAAATCATTGATCTACACATACGGGTCAAGTACTATCAAGAAATAAATCTGACCCAACCCAACCCATGTTGAAAACTGATTTTTTTGGATGACCGATCGAATCAGACCAATTTAACATTTGAATCAAACTGATTCAACCCGAACCAATCGGTTCGACTGATTTTGATTGGTTTTTGACATGTTAGTTCGATTTTAAGTTTAATCGATGAATTTCTATGAAATTGATTCAAACTAAACGATAATTTCAATTCAAAATGAATGAATCGACCAATCAAATTTCTATTGAACAATTGACCGAAGTGCTTTTGCACACCCTTATCTAGTTGCAATATTTTGTAATATTTAAATATTTTATAAAGGTAAATGTTATTTTTCAATGTTAGTGATGTACAAAATAACATGTTGCAATGTTATTTTATAAAAGGTAACTATTTTGTTTGTAAAGTTATGGATTTACAAAATAGTAGGTTCAGTTACATATATTTTATAATATTGTTCAATTTTATAAAATTTAGTGATTTATAAAATACTAGATCTAATAGCTACTATTTTATAATATTTTTAAATATTTTATAAAAATGCTTATTTTTTATAAATAACTATTATCAATATTCTATAAAAATGAATTATTCTCATTTTACTTAAATCAATGTCACGTCATAATAGCAAGTAAAAAATAAGAAAAAATTAAAATTTGTCCCTAAATTATAATTAAATTAATATGTGAGGATTTTATATTTTTTAAAACAACTATAAATTCTTCAAATTATGACTCTGTGATCATTTCGTCTAAAATAGTTTCTTTTGACTATTGGTGGATTGAGAAATTAATTTTTAAATTATAGTCAAACTAATACAAGGTTCATAATTTATAATTAAGTTAATATTTTATCTATTCATTTTGGATGAAAGACCGAAATATTAACAAAATCAAAATTTAATGATTTTATAATTAATTTTTTAAAAATATAAACCTATTTATATTAATTTGATTATAATTGAAGAATCAATTTTATTTTTTTCCGCAAAAAATATAACATAAAAAACCATACAGGACCTTGGAATAATTTGTATGAGAATATTTTTTTTAATTTTTCATTTTTGGGGGCATTTAAGAAAATAAATTAATAAAAAATATTTTTATGATAAAAGGAAAATGACTTCTCATTTTTAGGAGAGGAAACTAATTTTTGAACATTCACAAATTTATTATAACCTTATAAATTTACATTTTTTTTTTAAATTTATTAATCATCGGTAGTCACTCATCAGTCATCATTCACTAACAGTCACACCATCGATCATCAGCCACTGTCACCACCACCTTCAGCTATTGGTGACTTTCATAATTTACCATTTTTTGTGTTTTTCTCTTATTAAACAAAAAAATTTTAAAATTACTAAATTTCTATTATTATTTATATTTTTATAGCCCTATGAGTTAAAAATATGAAATAATATTTTTAATTTTTAATTTATAAATGAAGTGATAAATTAATTTACAGTTAAATTCATAAAATTCACCCTATTATTTTTTTGTGAAAAATTTGTGATATTGTGCATTTTTATATTTACATTTGGAATACTTTTACTTTTTATAAAATTGCACTTATTAAATACTTGACTTTTAAAATTATTTTTTGAATGCCTTAATTTATAAAATTAATCAATTAAATATTTATTACATAGTTAAAAATTGAATATTATTTTTACAATTTTTTTTTGAACTGGATTATTTTTACAAATGTTGTTTTAATCTCATACATGTTAAATCAATATTTTATATAAAAGCTAAAAATTCAAAAATTTATATTAATAGTGTGGCTTGGTGGTCAATGTTATCAAATTTCATAACCTTAAAAGTACAATGGATCGCCATAAAATTTGAAATGCTATAAAATTTTCATAAAAGTTATAAGATAAATTAGGCCGACTATATGTATGATTATATCCCTGAATTTTATTACTTTAACTTATAGCACTCTCATTTTTTATTTTATCTAATTAAACATTTTAACTTATAAAATAACACTAATAAACACTTTAACATTTAATTGCACGCTTTATTTTATAAAATCAAATCAATTAGATACCTAATAACAAAAAATGTGAAAATTGTTATTCTACAAAAACGCTAACTATATATTAAATCAATATTTTATATGTGAAAGTCAAAAACCTTAAAAATTATTATAAGTTAATATGGAAAAGTACATAATATTATCAAAATTTATAACTTGAAATTACAATACATCATCCACAAAATTCAAGATATCATAAAATTAAAGTTACCAAATTTAGAGGTGAATATACGTATCTACATATAAATTATGTATTTGTCCTGTTCACATCTTTTTTAGCCATGGAATATATGTATATATAGCCATTGCATAAATTCATGAAGTGTTTCAGATAAAAAATTTCATGGCACTTTCAATTTTTATTTTGATCTATTAAACACTTAAACTTATAAAATTGTATTTATTAAATATTTTAACTTGGAAAAATTATTCATTCAAATTTCTACAACTAGATCGATTAAACACGTATTGAATAATTAAAAATTATAAAAATTATTATTTCAAATATTATACTAACTATGTCAAGTGAATATTTTACATATAAATACCAAAATACTAAAAAATTATTATTGCTACTATAGAGAGGAGCATTGTAACACCCACCGGCCAATCCCGGAGAACCAGACGGCGGATGCCACAATCGGTGCCGGAGCACCGTCTTATGTCACTTATAATCTATTATTTCAAATATTATACAACTATGTCAAGTGAATATTTTACATATAATACCATAAATACTAAAAAATTATTATTGCCTCACTTAGAGAGGAGCATTGTACACTCACTCGGCCAGATCCGGAGAACCGAACGGCGGACTGCCAACAATCGGGTGCCGGAGCCCGTCTTATGTCACATTTCTTTTATTTAAAGCTAGATCACATAATTAGAAGTGGTTAAATTTCATAGGAGGCAAGTAATTAACCGTTTTGTTTTGTTTTTTTTTTCTTTTTTTTTTTGTTAACGAATAATAATATTTAAGGAAATCCTACGAGAAATTCCGCAAGGATTTTCCCCTAAAATTAATGCCACACAAAGAAAATATAGCACACTCATTTTTCGCAACCCCAAAACTCCAATTCAACAAACATGCCAGCAAGCAGCTTCTAAAAAAATATCCATCACATACGCATCATAGTCCTAATAACCATTCTTTTCAGAGGAATATATAATCTCATACACAAAAATATAAGATTGTTATTTCCTTTCAATAATCATAATACTCTTACTACAATTATACTTATTATATACAACCTCATGAATAGACAATCTTACATACATGCCAAAATCACCATTACAAAATATCCTACCCAAAATGTGATCTCTACTCTGATGCTTGTCCTCTGGTCTTGAAGAACACCCTCCGCTCCTAACCTGCGCGTGATAAAAAAAGAAAAAAATCCTTATAAGCACAATATTTAAGAAATGAACTAATCACTAATAAATGCAGCAATCTTGAAGAAATGCAAGAGTAATAAATAAATAAATATGGTAAAAGATATGCATATATGCATATAGAACTTTGTATTTTGTTAACTGCTTAATACATAAATTTATTTCTAAATTTTCCGTCAATCTTGAAGAAATGCAAGAGTAATAAATTTCGTTAAGGCTATACCATGCAGAATGAACATAAGCAGACTTTGATCGTGGCCTATATTAGCAGCCAACCCATTACTACTCCAATGGCAGATTTGATCGTGGCCTATGTTAGCGCCACCCCCATCACACAGTCGTGGCCTATGAAAGCGCCACCCCCATCACACAAATAAGCGTATCCGCCTATTTATAAGGGCTGATAACCCTAGCATATGATCATAGCTTCATGAAAATTTGATCGTGGCCTTTGTTAGCGCCACCCCCATCACACAATCGTGGCCTATGAAAGCGCCACCCCCATCACACAATCGTACAGATCCTTCAAAATCCCTCATCATCATCTCATCATGTAACAAAACCTCTTCATTTAGTACTCATCAGTTCAAAAGTTTTACTCAAAACACTATAAATGTATATATACTTAATATAGTATAAAAGTACATAAATGAAGAACTTTTCAGCATTTCCAAAACTTGACCTCTGCTGGATTTTTAACACATAATTTGAGTTATGGGTCTTCAAATTGAATGAAATCAGATTCATTAGAAATCTAAGACAAATGGCTACAAATGTTCAGAAGGGACCACAGCCCAGATCACAGAGTAAGATAACAAACAAAAGCTCAGAACACAGACCAACAGATCAGACCTGATTCAGCACAGCAGACCAACAAGAGCATCAGAGCCTGATTCAGCAGAACCAAAGTCCCATGTTTCTTGATTCCTACTGTTCACCAAACACTCAAACATGAAAACCCAAATCCATGAAACGAGAAGAATCTCAAGACACAGGGCAACAAAACTTTTAAATGAAGAAAACTCAGAACCTAATCTTATCATTAATAGTGGTCAAAAAATGGGCACGGATCCAATTTAGTAATCGTCAATGTGCGGCTCGGGACAACAGAACAGAGTCAGTTTGGGTGGTTTTGAGCCCATAAATGGAGCTATGTAAATCCTCCAATTTGGAACCCCAACACAAGAGGATGGGTTTGGAAAGATAAGAAGTAAATCTCAGTAACTTTTATGAAGGAACAATATAAGACACGTATTTCTTGCCCATTTGGAGTGGGGTCAAAATGGACAATCCATTTCGGATATATCAGGGAAGACACCATAAACAAGAACCAGTTTTTGGTATTTCACTCATAAGTTGAGCTACAAGTTATTGAAATTGGAGCATAAGAATAATGTTTTTGGAAAGCTGAGAAATAGAGCTAGACCAACTTTTCATGAAGAAGTCAGAAACAAAATGGAATGTAATAAGGGGTCAAAAATGAGGTTTCCCAATCACGGCAAACAACATCTGCACATTAAAATTCAGCAATTTCACAAAAACATACAAAGTTCACAAATAATAATTCAAACCCCTAACCATGTAACAACAACTTAAACAAGTGAAATTAAATGATTGCCCACTAACCTTAATTAAAAAGCTTGAAAAAGCTTGGAAAGCCTTACTCCTTGGCTTCTCTTTCCCCTTTGCAGATGTTCTCCAACGGCTCTTCAAAAGCATGAAAGGAAATCAACATACAACAAAACTTAACAAAAAGAATATAGTTGGAGCATGATTTATATGCATCAATAACATGTCTAAACCCATGAATTTACTTAACAAATTCACAAAAACTCAAAAACCCACAAACTTATCTTGCTTCAAATGGTGAAACTTCACTTCTCTTTGGTTTTAATCACGAATCAACTTCCTAACTTCCTTAATTCTTAAGAATTAGTACTAAATCTATGATTTAAATTTAGCGGTATGTTTGGTGGTAAATTTGGAGGTAAGAAAATGAAGAATTAAAAGAAAAGAGGAAGAAGATGGAGTAGGCGTGGATAAGGAGAAGAGAAGAAAAGAAATATAGTGTTGTGGTGTTTAACTTTAAGTGCCAAAAGTCAAATTTGACTTCCCTAAAATCATGCAAAATCGTGTGGCTAAGATCAAGTTCCTAAAAGTAATCTCATCCAATGGCTCAAATATTCCTTGCAAATAATCTCTTCTACTTCTTATTTTCAACTCCACCAATTAATTAATTAACTCCACTAAATAATTCCTCATTTATTTTTCTTAATATACCACACTAAGAAATATTAAATGCATTCAATACATTAAACTCTCCAAAAATATTTATTAAATATTTTCTACCGCACCTTAAATCATGCCAACATGCTCCACAAAATAGTAAAAGTAAAATATAACTATGCATAGTAATTTTTCCCGGACCTAAAATAATACCAAGTTCCGGACCGATGGGTAAACTATCACAGACAGGGTAAATCAACTATTACCGAGCAGGTCGACACAAAAAAAATCAGTCCTGTTAGTTCTCCCCCCCTTAAAAAGAATTCGTCCTGAATTTACCTGGTGTAAAATAAACCTGAGGATGCTGTTGTCCTCCATAATATCTCACTTTCCCCATGTAGCTTCCCTCGGTCTTATGTTTCTCCAACAGGACATTTACCAAAGGAAATTCTCTATTCCTTAGTTCCTTGATTATTCCCCTCGCAAGTATTCCTCACTGGTTTCTTTTCCATTAAGTCAAATCTGGCTCTATGGTAACAGAATCAAACTTGGGTATCACATGTGGATGGGTTAGCGGACCGATACCTCCTCAACATAGACAACTGGAAAAACAATTATGTATCCCTATCCAGGTCTGGGTGGTAAAAGCTAGTCTATAGGCTAATGGACCCACACGCTCAATGATAATCATATGGACCAATGAACCCTAGGACTAAGCTTACCCCTTTCTTCCAATCTCAATATCTTTTTCCCACGGAGATACCTTAACGGAAAACCTTATCTCCACTGCATACTCTATATCTTTCCTCTTCAAAATCGCATAAGATTTCTGACCATCCTGAAAGCTGTTTTCAAATCTATTCTCTGATAAATTCTGAAACCCATTATCCTCTGTGTCTCGAAATCAAAATCTGGACCTATAATCTTACCCTCACTCAATTCGACGCAACACAGTGGAGTCCTACATCTCCTGCCATATACGTGCTTCGAAGGGAGCCATCTGAAATGCTTCGACTGATAACTGTTATTGTAGGCAAATTCAGTAAAGTTCGAATGTACTTCTCCCAACTGAAGAGGCCCTTCAAACTCAATAGCACAAGCTCTTTAAACATATCCTCCAAAATCTGAATAAACCCGCTCTGACTGACGCCATACAGTCTGAGATGAAAAGCCTGTGCTGAAATGCAGTTTAGTACGCCAAAGCCTGCATGTAGCTTTCTTCCCAAAATCCTAGAAAAGTAAAATCTTGGATCTTATCTGAAATGATGGAAGAAGGAACCACCAATGTAACTCAACTATCTCATCTATTATAAAAGCTCTATACTGCTCCCATGGGTGAAAGTCAAGTCCTTAATCCTAAACAGGAAGACACAGTGTTGCGCGACTTAGTTAGCCTGTCAACTATTACCCATATAGCATCTTTCTTTTTAGGAGTTAAAGGAATTCCAGTCCACAAAAATCCATAGTAACTTTTATCCCCATTTCCACTCTGGAATAGAAGTATGGGGGGTGTAACAAAACAGAAGGAAACCTGATGCTCCTGCTTTCACTTGCCTGGCATGTGCAAACCCTCGACACATAATCTGTGATATCGCCTTCTTCAATCCGCCCGGCCACCAATACTGGTGATTTCAAATCATGATAAGCATCTTATTACTGCGAGATGCATAGATAGGGACTAACTATGAGCTTCCCTTAAGAATACTCCTTTCTCAACTCTGTGAAAATTTTAAGGCACACAAATCCGATCCTCAAAAGTACAAAGCAGTCCTCTCTAATCTCAAATCCCTTCTTTCTTACCCTCTCTGACTAAGGCTTCAACAAGGCAATAGTCCCCATGCACCCTGCTGTGGCATCTCTAATCTGCTGCAGTAGGCCTAGGTTCACCATAAGCCTGCTACAAAGAAAAGCACGCATCTTTAAGTCACAGTTAAGTGTGCATTCATAGCACGAAGAAGCAAGACTAATGCCTTTCTACCTGAGTGCATCTGCCACCTACATTAGCTCTAACCCAGGGTGGTAATCAAATAGTGAAACTCCATAGTCCTTAAGTAGCCTCTAAACCATCTGCGCTGCCTCAGGTTAAGCTCTCTCTGTGTAAGCAATACTTAAGGCTCTTATGATCCGTATACAAGTGGCAAATTTCTCACCAATAAAGTAATTGTCTCCAAATGCTTCAAGGCAAACACAAATGCTTGCTAACTCCCAAATCAATGGGTAGGGTAGTTCTTTTCCATGCTGGCTTCAGCTGCCAGGGAAAGCACATAAGCAATCAACCTTGCCCTCCTGCATTAAGCACACAACCCAAACCATTATGCGAAGCCATCAACTATAAACAATCATATGGTCTGCCTGGAGCTGGCTGTGTCAAAAAACTGGAAGCCTCAGTAAGCATCGCCTTAAAGCTTCTCAAAGCTACTCTGGCATCTATGCAGTCCACTCAAAAACGGACATGCCTTACGGAGAAGTTCCTAGTTCAATAGGGCTGCAATAGAGAAAACCTTGACAAACCTCCTGTAATATCCAGCCCAAACCTTTAAGAAACTGCGATAATCTCTGTTGACATTTAAGTAGGTGGTTTCCAATCAAGCAACTGCCTCAATCTTCTTCGGTCCAAACCCGAATACCTTCTTGCAGAAACCAACATGGCCCTAAGAAAGCAATCTCAGTCAACCAAAATTTCAAACTTACTGAGCTTGGCATACAACTGTCGGTCTCTTCAAGGTCGCCCATGAACTGTTTCGTTAGGTTGATTGTTCATGATCCTCTCTAGTCGGAGAGTACCACCAAAATAATCATCAAATAAAAACCACCACGAACTGATCCAAATAAAGGATTGGAAGATCCGGTTCATGTCCAGGTCCCATTAAACACTTGCGCTGGAGCATTAGTCAACCCAAAAATGGCATCACTAAAAAACATAGTGACCATAGCGTGTCCTGAAAGCAAAGTCTTAGGTACATCTAATCCCTTCCACCCTTAGCTGATGAAATAACCTGATCTCATTATTATTCTTCCGAGAATACACTAGCCCTCTCAACTGATCAAACAATATTCATACTTATCGCGAGCAATGGAATATCGATTCTTCCAACAGTAACTTTGTTAAGTTTTGTCCTGTAGTCAATACACAACCTAAGTGAGCCAATACCTTCTTCTTTACAAACAATAAACTGGAGCACCCATGGGATACACAAGGACGAATAAAACCCTATCAGCAACTCCTGAATCTGAAATCTTTAACTCTTTCAAATCAGTAGGCGCCACTCCGATACGGAGGCAATGGATAATCGGTGAAGTACCAGGCATAACCTCATACCAAACTCCAAACCTCTCTCTCAGGAGGAGGAAAAGAAGAGAGATCTTCTACTGCGAAGAAGACTTATGCCAGCATGTTTGTGAGCCTACTTAGCCTGTGTACTTGTTCCAGGAGTACAGAGCTCCTAGTGTCCCATTGATAATACCCACAGTATGTGATTTTTCGGATGTGTTCCAAAAGAGGAGGTTTGCCTGGTTAACCTCCTGAGAGAGGAGGTTGAGTTTGGTATTGAGGTTTGCCTGGTACTGCACGATATCCTTGCATCCGTTATCGGATGGCGCCTACTGAATTGAAAAGAGTTAAAGGATTTCAGATTCAGGAGTTGCTTGAATAAGGGTTTTAATTCGTTCCCTATGTGTATCTCCCATGGGGTGCTCAGTATTGTTTGTAAAGAAAGAAGGATGGCTCAACTTAGGTTGTGTATTGACTACAGACAAACTTAACAAAGTTACTGTGGAAGAATCGATATCCATTGCCTCGATAAGATTGATTTGTTTGATCAGTTTTGAGAGGGGCTAGTGCGTAATTCTCGAAAATAGATCTGAGATCAGGTTATCATCAGCTAAGGGTAAAAGGAATTAAGATGTACCTAAGACTGCCCTTTCAGACACGGCCTATGGTCCCACTAAATGAGTTTTTAGTGATGCCCATTTGGTTTGACTAATGCTCCCAGCAGTGTTTATGACCTGATGAACCGGATCTTCCATCCTTACTTGGATCAGTTCGTGGTGGTTTTTTTTAATTGAATGATAATTTGGTGTACTCTCCGACTAGAAGGAGGATCATGAACATCACCTACGAACCAGTTCTGCAGACCTTGAGAGACCGACCAGTTGTATGCCAAAAGCTCAGTAAGTGTGAATTTTGGTTGACTGAGATTGCTTTCTTAGGGCATGTTGTTTCTGCAGAGGGGGTAATTCGGGTGACCGCCGAAGAAGATTGAGGCAGTGCTTGATTGGAAGCGCACCTACTAATGTCACAGAGATTCGCAGTTTCTTAGGTTTGGCTGGAATATTACAGGAGGTTTGTCAAGGGGTTTTCTCTATTGCAGGCCGCCTTTGACTAGACTTCTCCGTAAAGGATGTTTCCGTTTTGAGTGGACTGATAGATGCCAGAGTAGCTTTGAGAAGCTTAAGGCGATGCTTACTGGAGGCTTCCAGTTTGACAACAGCAGCTCCAGGCAGAAACCATATGATGTTTATAGTGATGCTTCGCAATAATGGTTTGGGTTGTGTGCTTATGCAGGAGGGCAAAGGTGGACTTGCTATATGCTTCCCGGCAGCTGAAGCCACATGAAAAGATACCCTACCCCATGATTTGGAGGTTTTAGCAGCTATTGTGTTTGCCTGAAGATTTGGAGACATTACTTATATGGTGAGAAATGCCACTTTTGGTATAAGGATCATAAAGAGCTTAAGTAATTTTGACTTACAACAGAGAGAAGCTTAACCTTGAGCAGCGCAATGGTTAGAGCTACTTTAAGGACTTATGGAGTTCACTATTGATTACCACCCGGGTAGAAGCTAATGTAGTGGCAGATGCCACTCAAGTAGAAAGGCATTAGTTGCTATTCGTTGCTATGAATGCACACTTAAAACCCTTTGTTGGGGGGAACTAAAAGATGGTGCTCTGTAGCAGAGCTTATGTGAAACTTAGCCTATCTGCAGCAGATTAGAGATGCACCAGCAGGGTGATGAGACTGATTGCCTGTGGAAAGGCCTAGTCAGAGAAGGGTAAGAAAAGAAGGGATTTGAGATTAGAGAGGACTGCTTGTACTTTGAGGATCGGATTTTGTGTGCCTAAAATTTTCCAGAGTTGAGAAAAGATTCTTAAAGGAAGCTCATAGTAGTCCCCTATGGCTATGGCATCCTGGCAGTAATAAAGAGTATCATGATTTGAAATCCAACAGTATTGGTGGCCCGGCGATGAAGAGGGATATCACAGATTATGTGTCGAGGTGTTTGACATGCCCAGCAAAGTGAAAGCCAGAGCATCAGTTTCCCTTCGTGGTTTTGTTACCCCTAACTTCTATTCGCAAGAGTGGAAATGGGATAAAGTTTAATATGGATTTTGTGAACTGGATTGCCTTTAACTCCTAAAAAAGAAAGATGCTAATATGTTGGTATAGTTGACCAGGCTAACTAAGTCGGCGACAACTTTTCTCTTCTGTTAGGACTGACTTCACCATGGAGCAGTAATGCAAGAGCTTTAATATAGAATGAGATAGTGAAGATTACATGGGGTTCCCTTCTTCCATCATTTTCAGATAGAGATCCAAGATTTTTACTTCTAGATTTTGGAAGAAGCTACATGAGGCCCTTTGGGTACTAAACTGCATTCAACACAGCTTTTTCATCCTCAGACTGATGGATCCCAGGTCAGAGCGGGTTATTCAGAATTTTGGAGGATATGTTAAGAGCTTGTGCAATTGAGTTTGAAGGCAGTTGGGTGGAGAAAGTACATTCGATTACTGAATTTGCCTACAATAAACAGTTATCAGTCGAGCATTCAGATGGCTCCCTTCGAAGCACCTATATGGCAGGAAGAATGTAGGAAGCTGCACTGTGTTTGGTCGGAATTGAAGTTTGAGGGTAAGGGATTATAGGTCCAGATTTGATTTCAGAGACACAGAGGATAAGGTCAGAATATCAGAGATAGATTGAAAACAGCTTTTCAGATCGTACAGAAAATCTTATGCGGATTTGAAGAGGAAGATATTAGAGTATGCAGTGGGAGATAAGGTTTTCCTTTAAAAGGTATCTCCGTGGAAAAGATATGAGAATTTGGAAGAAAGGGGTAAGCTTAGTCCTAGGTTTCATTGGTCCATAATGAGAATTCAATTGAAGCGTGTGGGTCCATTAGCCCCTAATAGACTAGCTTAGAGCCACCAGACCTGGAATCAGGATACATAATGTTTTCCGTGTTCTATGGTTGAGGAAAGGTATCGGTCGCGACCCATTCACATGTGATCACCAGTTTCGATTCTGTTACCTTATAGAGCGCCAGATTTGACTGTATGAGGAAGAACCAAAGTGAGGGATAACTTGCCGAGGGAAATTCAAGGAGACTAGGAATAAAGAGAAATTCCTATTGGTAAAAGGTCCTTTGGAGAAACCATAAGATTCCGAGGAAGCTACATGGGAAAGTGAAGATATCTATGAGACCAACAGCATCCTCAGTTATTTACA
>NW_023591377.1:134866-186120 GCF_014843425.1 Jatropha curcas | reverse complement strand
CACAATATATATGTTCTTACTGCAAGAAAGGTTTTTGTAAATAAATGTTTTGACAGCCAAGCTACCTCGGCCCTTCATGCTTCTAAATTCAATCCCAAATTATCGAAAATAAAACATGAATGGTGAACTATGGGTTTGGGAATGGAAGAAGAAAGTTTTTCGACACTTGTTTGGTTCCCTTTCAATAATTGTGACACTTTACTAGGCTTTAGACATCTCCTTCCAGTCAACAAAGCCCTTGCCTCCAAATTTTTAATGCATCAGCCGACTCAAACTCCATTGGGCTTACTAACTAAACGTTGCTTTTTTTTGCGTTATCTTTCAAGGGTTAACTTGCCTTAAATTGGGTTCTTTTTCTTTTTTCTCACTCATCAACCATAAAATTTTCCCACCTACAATATGTTTTACAATAGTGATTGGGCCTGGCCCTGCCCCGGATGAACCGGAATCCCACTTTTTGAAATATGGCATTTACCATGGGGAAACTATTTAATTTTTCACTGGTTCCCTTCGAAAGAAAGCTACTGCCTACTGTTGCTCGCCTCCTTCAACTGAAAGGAGTACCCGTTCCATTGGCGCATGCCACTTCTGAAATTATGTTGGCTTTTATCCTTTATTTTTTCTGAAACTTGGATATCATGGGTTTTTTCGTCCGGCAAACTCTATGGTGCGATAAACAATTCGGTTGGCAATCTACTTTGACTTCTAATCCGGTATTTTTCATGCTTCGAACCAAGCAACATTTGCGGAACCTCGATTTTCACTTTGTTAAGAGAATCTGGTTTTCAACAGAAAACGGGTTTCAAAGTCAAGTTTATTTGTTCTGATTCAAGATTCAACATTGCAAAGACATTAATGACAAAACCATTTGAGTTTCTTTCTTTGTTTCCTAACCGTAATCAAGACAAGCTTTTTCGACTTATGTCTTGTACCGTCTTCAAGCTTGAGAAGGGGCTGTTAAGATATTTGAAGAACTAGTCAGCCTCTCAATGATCACCAATACACTTGTTTCAAATGCTGTAAATATTTTTTTCTAATTTTTTGTAATTTGTTTATTTCCCTTTGAATTTCTGCTAAGTCCCTTGTGGATTTTTGATTTTTGAATATAAATCCTCGCTAATTTGTAGCTGCCTGTCACCTTTGTAATTGGCCTATTTAATAAGCCACGATACTTCCATGGAAAAAAACTTAATCAAATATAAAATATTCCTTTCTCCATTTCTGAATTTAACAGAAAAGAAAGCAAGTAATTGGCCTTAATTTTTTGTTTTTGAAACTGCTGGGCAATTTGACAAGAAATTAACTAAATTCACCCTCAATTTTTGTTTTTTTAATTTTGTGGCACCCTCAACCTTTCATTTTTGACTCATCAAAACATTTTCCAACTTATACTACTATAACTAATAAACACTGGCATTTCCAATTTTTTTTAAAATTATTTTTTATTGAACACTTGAACTTATAAAATTTTGATATTTCAATTAAACACTTCATTAAAAAATTAAAATTAACTGAAAATAATTGTTCCAAGATTATATGGCCTTAACTATAATGTTTTAAGTCAATATAATTACAGATAAAAGCTAAAATTCTAAAATTTAATCGAATTAGTGGTCAAAAGGGTTGGTTTGTTATTTATTATTAAAATTTATAAAATTCCAAGTGCATAAATAAGTCATCCGGCAAAATTTTAAGATATTATAAAATTTAAATTTATAAAGTTTTTAACGATGCATTTTTTATGTTTATTCAGCCCTAAATGGGATTCTTAATCGAAGCAATCATAGATGAGGAGGGGAAAAAAAGAAAAAAAAAAAAAAAAAAAAAACAAGTTCTCTAAGGAAATGGAAAAGCATATCTTAACGATCTTATTTTTTTACTTTTAATCCTCTTATTTTTTTCTTAATTGCGGCAGGTTTTAATAGAACTCCACGATTTATTTTGATTAATGGAAATTGGACCTTTTACAAAAAGTTAAATTCAATTTTTAAAAAAATTTAAAATTTTTGAAATCTGTTTTGAAAATCAAAATTAAACCTATTTTTGTAGTTGCTGTTTATTTTAATAGCATTTTAGTTAGTTTGTTTTTTGTTATTTTGGAGTTAGCCGCTTTTTCATAAAACGCTAAAAGTTTTGTTTGTTCGCAATAGATTTAAAATAATTTTTTTAGCTTTTTTGACGTTATTTTCTTTATAGTTGTTTCGGTAAATAACGCTTTGAATAAAATTTGTTTAGAGAATTAACTTTTCAAAAAACCCACTAACATATATATTTTTAATAGCAATTATATGAGTTAACTTTTTCCACACAAAACGTTACTACAATAATTAAAACGCTAATTCAAACATTTATGTTTTACAAAATAAATTTTTTAAATTGCGTTTTAGCATTTTAACCACTCAAAATGCTAAAAGGCTACCTGAAAGTTGTTACCCGAACACAAACTTTTTTTAAAAGAGGCCACCGCAGAATTACTAGTATTATGTTTTTTTTTTTTTTACTTAAAGGAGGGGCTATATCGGCAAATTTCTAAAGCTTTTTTTACAGCTTCTTTCCAATTAATTGCCTTTAAAAAAAATAAAACCTATAAATTGATTTTTTTTTTTTCTTTTCTTAGGGTGAACAAATTAGCCCGAACTTTCACACATTTTTTTTTTTTTTTTTTACAGTTACATCCTATTTCAATTATAAGTTTTTTGCAATTAATTCCACAAAAAATTTTCCCATTTTAAGGTTTTTATTTCTGGTCAAAAAAAAAAAAAAACAAAAGGATGGTGGGAATTTGGTTAATTGTAACATTGGTGGGTTTTCCTTATTTTTTAGGCTTATAAACGACCCTTGACAATAAGTTAGTTTTAGCATAATTTGCTTATCTTTCGATTGACATTCTAGAAGCCCGAAAGGAGAGAGAAAGTTGGGGCCGTGGCAAATACAGTTGGTTTCCCCGTATTTGTATTCTTTTTTCTTCTTTCTTACGCAGGATAGTATAATCCCTTTTTATCAATGCCTATTCAGGGCCGGTTTACGACATATAATCAATTATAAATTCATTTCGGACAAAAACAAATCCACTTATAAAGAGAAAGAATTAGATTTTTTATAAAATAATAAAATTGAATTTTGAGACCTCTGAATAGAAACTATACTAATCAATGTGAACTTTGGATTAAAAGTTAATTTATGAAAGAATTTCTAATGGGTAATTAGATTAATGTTAGAAATTAATATTTATATAAATTAATTTTAATGTATAATCAAAAAATTTTAAATTTTTATAAAATAAAAAAAAAAAAAAAAAAAAAAGGATGGTGGAATTGTAATTGTAACATTGTGTTCTTTTTAGGCTTATAAAGACCTGACATAAGTTAGTTAGCATAATTGCTTATCTCGATTGACATTCTAGAAGCCCGAAAGGAGAGAGAAAGTGGGGCCGTGCAATAAGTGGTTCCGTATTGTATTCTTTTTCTTCTTCTTACGCAGGATAGTATAATCCTTTACAATGCCTATTCAGGGCGGTACGACAATATAATCAATTATAAAATTCATTTCGGACAAAACAATCCACTATAAAGAGAAAGAATTAGATGTTATAATATAAAAAATTGAATTTGAGACCTCTAATAGAAACTATACTAATCAATGTGACATTGGATAAAAGAATTTATGAAAGAATTTATGTAATTAAGATTATGTAGAATTAATTATTTTAATAAATTAATTTTAGTATATCAAAAAATTTAAATATTTAAAAATATATTATTATTTACTAATTTTATTAATATTCATAATATATTTTTATAAATTTATTCACCTAATTTCTAGATAATTTATATTAGATAAGAGCTATTCGGTAGACTTCAAGAATATAAATTTACAGAATTGCTTTTCTAGTCTAGATTCCGGTACTCTCTCCGTATTCAACTAGTAGCGATTGGCCCTAAAGTTCCGTAAGTGACTAGACGCCAGGAATTCAGTTACTTATAGTTCCGCTATTGACTGTTAAAAGCTGTGCAATATTTGTTACCACGGTTAACTACCGCATTTTTACTGTGAAATCTTAATCTGGCTACATTTTCTCCTCCATGAATCTTATAAATTACAACTTTTAAATTATCAGTCGCGCAATCTTTTCCACGTTCACAACTCAAATTTCTCTCCTATACCGACTACAATACTCACTGGATATGTAATTAGCTTTGGCTTTCCAGATTCCTTCGTAAAGTTTCGGCTGAACCACCGGAAATGGCGTCGGCTATAGTCGGAGATGATTTGGCTAGGACAGGAAGTAGGCGGAGCTTTGCGTCTGCAAGCCAACTGAGTTTTGCTCCGCCGGAGGTTTTTGACCGAAGTGAAAGGCGGGAACAGGATGAGGAGGATCTCCTGTGGGCCGCAATCCAGCGGTTACCGACGTATGATAGGATGAGGAAGGGGATGCTGAATCAGATTGTTGATGGTAAAAGTGTGCAGGGTGAAGTCGATGTAAGGAAGCTTGGAATGCAGGATAAGAAAAAGTTGATGGACAGTATACTCAAGGATGTTCAAGAGGATAATGAGGAGTTTCTTAAGAGACTCAGAGAGAGAACTGATAGGTACGTTTTAATATTTTTTTTCTAAAAAAAAAAAAGTTTTAGAACTGTGAATTTGAGTAATTCTGATTTTTTTTTCTTTCTTAATTTTCTTTAATGGTTGTTTCAGAGTGGGAATTGAGATTCCAAAGATTGAAGTCAGGTACGAGAATTTATCGGTGGAAGGATATGTGCATGTAGGAAGCAGAGCTCTTCCTACTCTGATTAATGCTACTTTAAACTCAATAGAGGTGCTTAATTCATTTTTGTTTTCTCTTAAATCGTTTGTTTGGTAATTAGAATATTAGAATTGGAGGAATTTCAAAAAAAAAAAAAGTTAGAAAAATTAAGATTTTGGTTTGGATGCATGTTGATATGTTCTGACAGCAATTTATTCTGTTTATTTATCAATAGATTCTTCTTGGGTTGGTTCGGCTTGCGCCATCAAAGAAAAGAAAAATCCAGATTCTTCAAAATATCAGTGGAATTTTTAGACCATCTAGGTATCTTGGATATTTTCGGTTTATATTTGAATAAATTACCATTATTGAATGTTTATCATGTTTATCTAATAATTGATAGAAAAAAAAAAGTTGATTTTTCTTTTTGATTTGATGTAACAGACACTTAATTTTGTTTGTTTGTTTGTTTGGATTTTTTTTTTTAAATTTACCATATTCTTTGAATTAATTATTGCTCAATATGGTAATTTCAGGATGACACTGCTACTTGGTCCACCAGCTTCAGGGAAAACGACATTTTTGCTTGCACTTGCAGGGAAACTTGATCAGGATCTAAGGGTATATCTCTATTTGGTAACTCGATCCTTTTATTTACATGGTAAATGATTTAATCTCAGATAATTTATTAACAGAAAACTGGAAAAATCACTTACTGTGGTCATGAACTACATGAGTTTATTCCTCAAAGAACTTGTGCTTATATCAGTCAACATGATCTTCATCATGGAGAGATGACAGTAAGAGAGACATTTGATTTCTCTGGACGCTGCTTAGGGGTGGGCACAAGATATGAAATGCTAGCAGAACTTTCAAGACGCGAGAAGGAAGCAGGAATTAAGCCAGATCCTATGCTTGATGCATTCATGAAAGCCACAGCAATGTCAGGTCAAAAAACTAGTTTGGTTACAGATTATGTTATAAAGGTATGGTTTCTGCATCTGTCTCTTGTTCTTATCTTATCCCCTTTATTTGAACTTGAAGGACTTATTTTTCTTCAATCTTCAATAGATACTTGGATTGGACATTTGCGCGGATACTATGGTTGGTGATGATATGCGTAGGGGTATTTCTGGAGGACAGAAGAAGCGTGTAACCACTGGTTTGTTTTATCAGACATGGAAAATAACATTTCTTCTTACCAGCAGTTTCAGAAGTTTTGACAGCTAGAAAAACCAATCTAATAGTTGCTACCTATACTGAATACAGGAGAAATGCTAGTGGGGCCCGCAAAGGTTCTTTTAATGGATGAAATATCGACAGGATTGGACAGCTCCACCACTTTTCAGATATGTCAGTTCATGAGGCAAATGGTTCATATTATGGATGTAACCATGATCATTTCTCTCCTTCAGCCAGCGCCGGAGACATTTGAACTATTTGATGACATTATCCTACTTTCAGAAGGTCAGATTGTGTATCAAGGTCCACGAGAAAAAGTCCTCGAGTACTTTGAACATATGGGTTTCAAATGTCCAGAAAGAAAAGGAATTGCTGATTTTCTGCAAGAAGTAACTTCAAAGAAGGACCAAGAACAATATTGGTACAACAAGGATGAAGCCTACAAATATACCTCAGTTCCTGAATTTGTGCAAGGCTTTAGCTCTTTTCACATTGGGCAACAGCTTGCATCAGATCTTAGTGTTCCTTATGATAAATCAAAAATGCACCCTGCTGCATTGGTGAGAGACAGGTATGGCATTTCAAATTGGGAACTTTTCAAGGCATGCTTCTCAAGAGAGGTGTTGCTAATGAAGCGAAACTCCTTTATATATATATTCAAGACAACACAGATAACAATCATGTCTGTAATTGCTTTCACGGTGTTCTGGAGGTCACAAATGAAAGCGGGGACGGTTGTAGATGGACAAAAATTCTTTGGAGCATTGTTTTTCAGTCTAATTAATGTGATGTTTAATGGAATGGCAGAACTTGCAATGACAGTTTTTAGGCTTCCTGTCTTCTTCAAACAGAGAGATATGTTGTTCTTCCCTGCGTGGGCTTTTAGCTTACCTATATGGGTTCTTAGGATTCCGATATCATTCCTGGAGTCAGGGATATGGATTCTTCTGACATACTACACAATTGGATTTGCTCCTTCTGCTAGCAGGTAAATGGTCTTAATTTTTTAAAAAAAAAAAAAAAAAATTTGCGGTTACAATATAGGCAACTTGATTAGATGTTGGAATCTTGAGTTATATTTTAGTATTCTTGATTAAAAGATAACTGAAAGTTGATGAGTCTATGACTATCAGTGTAACTTCTGGCACAAAACATTTAGCTTCATTTCTTTTCAGGTTTTTCAGACAGTTTCTGGCATTTTTTTGTATACATCAGATGGCTCTGTCCCTCTTTCGTTTTATTGCTGCTCTTGGAAGAACTCAAGTTGTTGCAAACACACTTGGTACCTTCACATTGCTTCTGGTTTTCGTGCTTGGAGGATTCATTGTTGCCAAAAGTAAGTAGTTAAACAAGGCACATTGCTTCTGTTCCTCGCTATTCAATTTTGTAGTTAAACAAGGCACTAGCTTAAAAATCTGAAATCAAATACCTAGTATTGGATAAGGATCCTTCAGATTCTTTATAAATACATTGCTTAGTATCACTCTTTTCATTATTACTACAGATGACATTGCCCCCTGGATGCTTTGGGGCTACTATGCTTCTCCTATGATGTATGGACAGAATGCTGTTGTCATGAACGAATTCCTAGATCAAAGATGGAGCGCAGTAAGACTACTTTATACTTGCTGTCTTCGATATAGATTCTCATTCTATTATTCTATATAAATTCTAATTAGGTGACTAATAAGTTATTCCTATTATTATATCCTGCTAACCATTGGCTAATGCACAGCCTAATCCAGACCCCAGGATAGATGCACGTACAGTCGGAGAAGTCCTTTTGAAATCCAGAGGCTTTTTTGTCAAGGAGTATTGGTTTTGGATTTGTATTGGAGCACTAATTGCATTTTCTCTTCTATTCAACATTTGTTTTATTCTCGCATTGACTTACTTGAATCGTAAGTCACCTCATTTCATGCCTACTCTATTCAACATTGTGTGTGTGTGTGTGGGAATGGTTAAAGGTTGAGAAAGCTTTTAATTGAAAATTCAATCTGATTTCAGCTTTGGGTGATTCAAAAGCTGTCATCGCGGATGAAGATGAGAAGGAAAAGTCACACTCTG
Source organism: Jatropha curcas (assembly GCF_014843425.1). Next base: position 178,127 of record NW_023591377.1, on the reverse strand, counting down.
GAAAATTGAAAAAAAAAGGTTCCAGTCTGTACCTAAACTTCTTTTATTTTGTGGAAAGCTCCAGCTAGCTTTTCTAATTGAGTTTATCCACACTTTGCTGCATGATTCAATAAGGCTTAATATATGGGTACTTGGTATAAGTTATAACAGAGTGTAGGCATCGATGAGTTATAATCAAATTTTTCTAGCCATATGTCCATTATCTTTGGCTTGAATAAGACTATGCAAAATGAATAAGCAAACAAGCAGACATCCTACTTATAAACTTTCTTTAGAACATAATGAAAGAAGGAAAAGATATAAACATGTTGGTGTATATGTGAAGTAAATCTTAAAATTATTAATTAGCAGATTCCAATGAACAAGCACACATGTTAAAATTAGAAAGTAATCTATGGATATGCCTGAAATTTTTTTTATGAACAATTGCAGATACAGATAAGGTAGTTAGAAATTCTTCAGAAACTGTTGCTGCACCAAGTAGAAAAGGAATGGTTTTGCCCTTCCAACCCCTCTCACTTGCATTCAACCATGTGAACTACTATGTGGATATGCCAGCTGTGAGTCGCTCCTTTTTCTCTGACGTTTACATAATAATTTTTTTAATCCAAAATATTTTCTTTTTCTTAATGAATAGTTTTTTTTTTTTTTTTTTGATTTAGATATTTATTGCAAAACAAATCAAAGTTTATTTTACATTATCTGCTAAAAGGTTTCGAATTCTTATGAGCAAACATTGAGATTTAAGATTTGTTTTCTACGACAGCAAATGAAGCGTGAAGGAATTCAAGAAAAGCATCTTCAACTGCTACGAGATGTTAGCGGTTCTTTTAGACCAGGGATATTAACAGCACTGGTAGGTGTAAGTGGTGCTGGGAAGACTACATTGATGGATGTCCTAGCTGGAAGAAAGACCAGTGGATACATAGAAGGAAATATTAGCGTCTCTGGTTTCCCAAAGAACCAAGCAACATTTGCTCGTGTCAGTGGTTATTGTGAACAGAATGACATTCACTCACCACATGTTACTGTTCACGAATCTCTCCTCTATTCTGCTTGGCTCCGTCTTTCTAAAGATGTAGATTCAAAAACAAGGCAGGCATGTACTCAACAATTCTAAAATCTTAAAGGTTTTCTTCAGGGAAAAAAAACTCTCTTTTTCTCCCTTATTGATATTTACTGGTTCCAATATGATTTATATAGATGTTCGTTGAAGAAGTTATGGAATTGGTTGAGCTAAATCCAATAAGATATGCCCTAGTTGGACTTCCAGGACTAGATGGTCTATCGACAGAACAAAGAAAAAGGTTGACAATAGCTGTAGAGTTAGTTGCTAATCCCTCCATCATTTTCATGGATGAGCCAACTTCTGGCCTTGATGCCAGAGCTGCTGCTATTGTTATGCGTACTGTGAGAAATACCGTGGATACAGGTAGAACTGTTGTATGCACAATTCACCAGCCAAGCATAGATATATTTGAGGCTTTTGATGAGGTATATTATAAAATCAAACTTCTGAGATTTTCTTTATTTTCATATTTTTATGTTTTCGTGTATATTTATGTTTTGTTTCTTGCAGCTATTTTTGATGAAAATAGGTGGTCAGGTCATTTATGCTGGACCCCTTGGTCACCATTCTCACAAGCTTATAGAATATTTTGAGGTTAGAACTTTTTACTTCTTGTGCTTTCACCTTTAGTTTTTGGTTAGCATCAAGGAATGGAATTATTAATTGTGATGAATCATTTCTCTATGAGTAATCATCACCTCCTCATTTGTGGATTCTTGATGAATTCCTGAATTTGAAACCGATGCTCATAAGACTAGTAGTTATCTGTCAAAGATTTTCACTGTTGGCTGGTATTTATAACTTAAAACAGGCTGTCCCCGGGGTTCCCAAAATCAAGGATGGATACAACCCTGCTACATGGATGCTTGATATCAGTACTTCTTCAATGGAGGCACAACTAAATGTTGATTTTGCACAAATTTATATGAACTCTTCACTCTATCAGTAAGTCTGAATATAACACCATGCTTTTGAGAGTAAATGCCCAAAAAAGTTAAGTTTAGTTGAGTTCCATTTACTTATTCTCTATTCCTGAAATACTTCCAGGAGGAATCAAGAACTTATCAAAGAGCTTAGCACTCCAGCTGCAGGCACTAAGGATCTCTACTTCCCATCCAAATACTCACAATCTTTCCTTGTTCAATGCAAGGCATGCTTTTGGAAACAACAACGGTCTTACTGGAGAAATCCTCAGTATAATGCCATTCGTTTCTTCCTGACATTAATCATTGGAGTTCTGTTCGGTCTTATCTTTTGGAACACAGGGCAAAAGACGTAAGCCTCAAATTCTCTCTAATTTCAGAATATTCATTCCCTACATATTTTGAAAATGATTTCCCCGTACAAGAATGTCATGAAAGCTGCACATATTTTGGAGCTATATATAATTCTTTTCCTGCTAGATAATTCTGCATTTGCACTGAGTGGTTTAAATATTTTCTGTTAACAGAGGTAAACAGCAAGATCTACTGAATCTTCTTGGAGCCATGTATTCTGCAATATTTTTCCTTGGTGCAACAAATACTTCTTCTGTGCAACCCATTGTTGCGATTGAAAGAACAGTTTTCTATCGTGAAAAAGCAGCTGGAATGTATTCCCCACTGCCTTACGCATTTGCTCAGGTAAAATTGTCAGAAATATAGTTCATAAAAAGAGTTCATATTGAAAATGTTTTTGCTGGCTTGTTCACATAATTGTATAAACAAGCATGCCATAATTGAAACATACAAAATAATTAACTATTGAACATTTGAATAATTAAAAAACTCCTATTTCTGCAGGTGGCAATAGAGGCAATTTATGTTACAGTTCAATCTATTTGCTACACTCTTGTCCTTTACAGCATGATTGGCTTCGAGTGGGACACTGGAAAGTTCTTATGGTTCTTGTACTTCATAATTACGAGCTTCATATACTTCACATTATATGGGATGATGCTTGTTGCATTGACTCCTGGCCACCAAATTGCAGCCATTGTCATGTCCTTCTTCCTATCCTTTTGGAACTTGTTCTCTGGTTTCCTCGTTCCCAGATCTGTAAGTAAGCTTAAGCTCAATAGCACATTTAATCATTGCCTTTTGCAGTCTCTAAACTCATCTTTTTCACTTTTATTTCTGTACATTGAGGATATTTTGGATGGAAAATTCATGAGAAATTTGTTGCAGTAGTTCAATAGTTACTAAAAGTTTTGCTTCATACGGAGAACTTCAAAGGTTATCCACACAAAAAAGTTTTTTCCTTTTATGGAGTTTCATAATTTCTCTTGTGAAAAACTAGAATAATTTTTTAACAATAATTTTAAACTACCGGTCACAAATTTCACATATTTTGCTGTGAAAATCTCTCCAATGTGAGAAAAAAAATACAAGTTTTGTGAGCTTACTGTCATAGTGTGAAGCAATAAAAAATAGAACATAACAAGTTGCAGAACTCCAAGGATGTTTTATTTTTCCTCTATATTTTTTTCAAGTTCTTATTCCACAACATGTTTGTTTTTTCTAATCTTAGTCCAGTAAAGACATGAAACTCACATTTGGAAATTTCTTGCAGCAAATTCCAATATGGTGGAGGTGGTACTACTGGCTTTCACCTGTGGCATGGACAATCTATGGCCTTGTGGCATCTCAAGTAGGTGACAAGAATGTTGATCTTCAGGTACCTGGAGTTGGTAAAGTACCATTGAAGATGTTTCTTAAAGAAAACATGGGATTTGATCATAATTTCCTTCCAGTTGTTGCTGTCGCCCATCTTGCCTGGGTTTTCATCTTCTTCTTTGTCTTTGCATATGGCATCAGGTTCCTGAACTTCCAGAGGAGATAACCAGTTGAACCATTCTTCCTCTTTCTTTTTCTTTTTTTTTTTTTTTTTGCGTGTGTGGCATGGACGAGGATCTATGGGCTGTGTGCATCTCAAGTAAGGTGAACAAGAAGTGTTTGGATGCTTCAGGGTGACCCGTGGAGTTGGGTGAAACGCGGTGTGACCTATTGTGATAAGATGTTTGCGTGTGTATCTATGAGGACAATAGCATGGGGATTGTGGTTGATCATAATTTGCCCTTCCAGTTTGTTGCTGTCGCTCGCCGGCGCCATCTGCTGTGCCTGGTGTGTTTGTCATCTTGCCCTTCTTTTTGGTCGTGCGATAGGTGCATGCGAAGGGTTCCTGACGTTGGGGTCACCAGGGGAGAATAATCGATCAGTTGAACCATTTCTTGCCTCTTTGTCTTTTCTCGGTCTTTTTTTTTTTTTTGTATGTTAATTTATATTTTGCTTATTTTTTGCCATGTCTACCGTCTACTCAACAATTAGCTGGTTCGTTGTTCGGTTGTCATTCTCCACTAATCAGTCCAAATGTTACATTATCCACTTGGTAAAAGTTATAATTGTAAAATTTACATTGTGAGTTGACGTGTAATTGCGTCTCCTTACCATTGTATATGATTCCAGTTCTCCATTGGGTTTTAACTGTGTATTCAGTGCTGGGGTTGGGCGGAGTGTTGTTTGTAACCTGGGAGGAAGATTAAGTTAGGTGTAATTCGGATGTAGGTGTTCCTTCGGTGGGAAGGATCAGGGCAAGTTGCACGATACAAATTTATGGGAGAGCATTGTATATAGGTTAATCGGTGTGTGAGATTCACTTGACAAATTGGATTTGTTGCAGATGAAGTGTAAAACCTACAGCTATTTAAAGTGTTTTGTGATGGGAGGCTGTCAGTTAGAAAAAATCATACTTATAAGGTCCATTTACGGTGTGGCAATTAAACTTTGATATTGCAAAAGAGTTTTTTGAACATTTAATTAAATAAGATCGTTGGGTGCGGCGTGAAAGGAAGGTAAGTTAGTAATTCAAGTAGAATTTTATGACATTGTAATGAAAATGGAAAGTTCGTTGGCCCGTTTTGAAAGTTTTAAGGATTTACTCGTTGTGACCAGGGAGTCAAGTAAGGCCCTCAGCCTTTGTGTGTGTTCGTTGTGTTTGTTCCGCGTGCCGTTGGGGCCCTTGTCCCAGACAATGTGTAATTGCAGATTGTGTTTTTGAACTGTAAGCTGCTATTTGAGAGAGGGGAGTAAAGTTGTTATTGAAAATTAGTTCTGGTGTAAGGGGATCGAGTGTCGAAGAATGTGCGTTGATGTTGGTCTGTAGTTACCAATAATGTTTTTACTAAAGAGTTATTTTGTAGTAAAAATTGTGTAGATGAAGTTGACAGATGACATTCGTTTGAAATGCAGAGAGTTTTTTTCTAGAGTGTAATATGTGTGAATATGGAGTGGTGGGGTTTTTCCGTGTGTTAAATAGATGTGAAGTGGGGCGCGAGGTGTGTTGAAACGGTGTGTTGGCGAGGTGTAGAAGTTACAGCCCAGCATGAACAGTAGAGAAAGTAGAAATAGCTGTGTGTTTAGCGTCCATTGGGTCTAACGAACAAACATTAAAAAAATTTTATTGAAAATATTATTAAAGATCATAAGAAACTATTTTTTATAAATAATTTTATAAAAATTATAAATTAATAAAACAACATTCTAAAATCATTTTTCAGTAATATTTAAAATGGTTTTTTAAATAAAAGGCATTTTAACTGCAGTGTAAAATTAAGCCCAGATGAACATAAAAAAGAAATTAGCTGGTTAGCCCATGTCTAACAACAACAAAATAAAATTTTTGAGTTATCAGCCGGTCATCTTTTTCAGCAGAAAACTAAAAATTAAAAAAGCTTAAAAAATGGCCAGTCCGAACTACCCCACCACCACCACGGGCGACACCGTCAAACCAAGAGTGGTCATTTGCGTAGGCGATATACATGGCTACTTTGTGAAGCTCCAAAATCTCTGGTCCAATCTTCAATCCGTAATCAGCCCACAAGAATTTAGCTCTGCCACTATAATTTTTTTAGGCGATTACTGCGACCGTGGTCCAGATACCAAGAAAGTCATAGATTTCTTGATAAATTTACCCTCAGCTTATCCAAATCAAAAGCATGTGTTTCTCTCTGGTAATCACGACCTTGCTTTTGCTGCTTTTGTTGGGGTTTTGCCAGAACCCGCAAACGGCGTGTCGTTTAAGGAGGGATGGAAGGAGTACGAATCGAATGAGGAAAGAGAAGGATGGTATAAAGGAGATGGGTATGAAAACATGTATTTGCAAGGGAGGAGATGGGCTGGGTCTGTTAAGGTTCGATTTGATGCTAAAGGGATTGAATACAAGGGCTCTATTTATGATGCTGCACCCACTTTTGAGTCCTATGGAGTCCCTCATGGATCTGCTGGTATGTGACTGCTTTTCTTTGTTGATATATTATGGTACATTAAGTCCTTTAGTTATTATATCCGCATTTCGTTCTTGGTTATTCTTTTCCGGAAAAGAAAAGAAATTACTAAGATTGTAATGATGATTACATTGTGTTATCATTTCTGTTGCTTAATGTCAAATGCGACTTCCACAATTACTTAGTAATTGTATTTGCTTTTTATGTGAATTGGGTTCTTGTATTTGGAGTTGTAGTTTCCACTTTTTAGTGCTTTTATTATCTCATTTGGGGTGTTGAAGGTATTGATTTAGAGATGAGTTTATCAATTTTGATGCTAGTAAATTGTGTTTGCAATTTACCTTTCTTAATTATTTTGATGATCAATTAAATTGCGTTTCTAAAGTTGGATTTTTCTTTTTCACTTGCCTTCCTGAAATTGAGATGGCATTGTTTAATATTTAGTACTGTGATTTTATTGTTTAAATATTTTGTTGAATTGAGTAATTGTTCCATACAGACTTGATGAAGGCGGTTCCAAATGAACACAAGAAGTTTCTGGCTGATATGAAGTTCTGGCTGATATGGTTTTTGGTTCCATGAAGAGGCAGAGGCTTGTTTTTCTTTGAGTGTTTGTGAGAGTGTCCATGAAGAGGCAAGGCTTGTTTTCTTTGATGTTGTCATTTTAGAACTCTGGTTAATTGAGTATGATATCATATCAGCTGCAGAAATAAGATGGAAAAGTAAAATAGATTTTGTCGCTGTTCTTTTTTCCCCTGTTAAGTTTTTTTCTGTGACTTTATTTTGCATTTGAACCATAGCAATGTCCACTTGCTCTCTTCAATTTCAAGATATTACTGTAACAGTTAGGTGGCAATCATGTAATTAAAAAAAATACATGGAAGCGTGCATTTCAGTTTTGCATCAACTTTTCTAATAATTGTTGCGTCCTCCATGTACTTCTTTCATCATGTTTCTGCTGATCAAATGCAAGACTTACATTACCTAAGTCAACACTGTAATGAACTAAAGATACTCTTTCTGTTTTGAACATATGCACCAAACTAAACAATTAAAAATTTCAAATACATTCTCCTGAATAGTATTTGTGCAAATGCAAGACTTACATTACCTAAGTCAACACTGTAATGAACTAAAGATACTCTTTCTGTTTTGAACATATGCACCAAACTAAACAATTAAAAATTTCAAATACATTCTCCTGAATAGTATTTGTGGTCAGAGGTTCCTACAAAGTGACAACTGATAAATTTTAGGGCCTTGAATGTTCTGTTGTACATGTACATGAACTAAAGATACTAATTGTTGATGAATGATGGTTACTTTTCAAGAATCCTGTCAAAAAAATTGTCTTGTCTGCTATGGTGTTGATGAAGATAGATTTTTCTTTTTAAGATGAAATGCTTCAGGTTAGTGGCTGTTCATAATTTGCAATTTTTTTACAGGAAGATGTTTGTATAGAGAACGAAGAAGGAATGAAGCACTGTAAATTGATTGCTGTTCATGCCGGTTTGGAGAAAGGGAAAAACGTTGAGGAACAGCTAAAATCTTTGAAAGCCAAGGACACCAGGGTGCCCAAGATAGAGCCTCTTAGTGGGAGGAAAAACGTCTGGGATATCCCGAAGGTGATGCACTGTTACTTCCTGTTAAATTATCTTCTACTTGGTGAAACAATGTTCTTTTTTTGAGAATTGTGGCTTGAATACTTACTTTAGTTGCCTAGAAAATGACTCAGAACCTGTTCGGTATTGAGTTTGAAACTTGCTTTTTGAAAACATTCCATTTTATATTTCTTGGGAAAAGAAATAGTTTTTTTGGAGCCTTTATGACTAAAACATTCCAATTCATCTTCAAAACAATTTTTACTGCCCTTTTGTCAACATTTTCAACAATGATGTTTTCTCAAACAGATCTAGTGATGGATTACATGTCTTTTACATACTATAGCAGTCTTTCTGGTATGGAAAGAAATTCAACTGAAATATAGATCTTTGATTCCTGATGCCTCACAGGAATTAACTGAGAAGCCAACCATTGTTGTTAGTGGTCATCATGGGAAACTGCATATTGAAGATCTTAGATTGATTATTGATGAAAGCGGCGGGCTAGAGAATAATCCGGTGGCTGCAATTGTGCTTCCATCAATGAAGATTGTTCGTAATACTGACAATTTGACAAATTAACTTAAAAAATTGTGGTATATTATATAATAACTGTCTTGTAGTTTTAGAAAATTTATCTAAGCGTACGTAGTTATCTACCCATTCATAGAATTTGATCCATACGAGCTTTGTTGCATAAAATAAGATAAGATATGTTGGAATTCTGTGTATGACTCATTGTTCTTCTCTATGAGATATGTCACTGGTTCTTTCTTACATTCTCTTCATTCTTGTGTTTTCCACGATGGATTTGCTTTTTAGCCTATGTTTGGTTCCTGAGAAAATAATAAGATAAGATGGAGTAATTTTTCTTTTTCTCTAGTTTTTTATATTTTTTTTAAATTTTTTTTCTTTTGTTTTAGAAATTGGGAAACTGAGTTTTATGAAACCCTTTTTCTTTCTTTCACTGCTATTGAGTGGGATAAACATTTATTTCATGTCTCCTATAACTATAAACTAAGCATCCGTTTGTTTTCGTAAAATAGCTTAAAAGAAAATAACTTGCTTCCGTAAAATAGCTTACAAGAAAATAACTTGCTGAAAAATATTTTTTAAATGACTTATTTTTTATTGTTTAGCCGTAATATTAAAAATTAGTTAAAAATATTAAAGTATTTATATCATAATACTATAAAAAATATTAATAATAAAAATAAAAATTTTATTGTTAAATATGAAAAGAATGAAAAAAACAAATATATAAATTATGAAAGTCAATGGTGGTTGGTGGTAGTAGTCGGTGGTAAATGGTAACCGGTGATAGCGACTGTGATGATTAGTAAATTAAAAAATATAGATTTATAAGATTTGCTAATGTCAGAAAAATATTTTACTCTCTCAAAAATAAAAAGTTACTTTTCTTAAAAAGTGATTTAATTTTCTTTTAAATAAAAAAATATTTTCGGTTGACTTATTTTTCTGAACATTTTAAAATAACGGAAAATTATAAAAAATATTTTTTTATAAGTTATTTCACAGAGAAATAGACCCTAACAGTGGATATTTGAGGTTTTTCTTTTCTTTACAATCGAGTATATCCTTTTGCCCTTTTTACTTTTATTATGGACTGGATTGTTTTTGTTTTGTTTTGGTAAGGTGAGGATTAGTTGTCTCCTCTTTCTCTCTCGCCTTCACATCACCACCATTTTATCTCTGCCCTCCTCCACTAAGCCACTACAGATCGAGGAGAAGAAATTTCCAACAACCAACTACCAACTCGACTCGATTTGCAACACAAAGCTCTCTCCAATTTGCTTGCACCATCTTCTCTCCCTCCGACTCAATACTTTTCTCTTTCATAAAGATACAGTAAACTCGTGGATCGGTTACTGAACCGACTAGAGTATGTGCACTTGAGCATGAACCAATTCGGCGGCAACATTCCCGGTCAGGTATTCACATTTCCAATAACTATCTTCAATTATAGAGAAATCTACTTGCAATAACCTCCCATTGATAAATAAGCCTACCGATAGAGCCAGAAATTAAAGTTCAGTGAAGATAAAAAAAAAAATTTCAAAGAGTCAAGAGGGTAAATTGGAAAAATTTACTATTTTAACGAGTAAAATAAAAAATTTCAAAATTTTATGAGATAATTTTTTTCAAAAAAAATTAGTTAAGGGGGAGGCCCTCCGTGGCCCCTAAATCCGTCAATGGAAAAGTCAGTGTTTTTAACACTGGACCTACCGGTTGAACCGGTTCAACGTGAACTGAAAGTCGGTCTGATCTAATTTGATATGTAGAGCCCATAGGGTGTAAAAACTGAATAAAACCGGTTTGAACTGAAAAAATTAAAAAATTGAATTGAACCAGTTAAACTCGGATTTTGACTTTTTTGGCCTTTTAATTTTTTTTCTTTTATTTTTACCCAATTTGTTCCCCTATAATAATTAGAATCACATGCAAATGTATAAAGTTACCTACAGACTTATACAAATAATTTAAAATAGTAAAATTTTTTTAAAATGCTTAAAAATCAATAAAAAGATGCATAATAATTTAAAATAAAAAAATAAAAAAACTCATTTATGGCTTCAATAAATACAATAAATTTTTACAATAATTATCATTTTAGTTAATTAATAAATTTTTAATTTTTTTAGTACTAATAATATAACTAATATTAATATTTATGAAAAGTAAACTATTTTTATTTTTTAACTTATTTTTTTATTTATTTAGTAAAAAAACTGGTAATTACTTTGAAAAGTGATAATAGAAATTTTAATGTTAAATTAATATGTCATAATTAAGTACCTAGTTTCGTGCATTGTATCTTATTAATATTAAAAGAATTTTAATATTTTAATAATTTTCATTTTTCAATATTAAAATAAAATATTTTAAAAAGAAGAAAATTTAAATTTAAATTAAATATGATCATTATTAAAATTTAATTTAATTTAATTTTGAGACTAAATGATAATAAAATTATTTATTTATGTAAGATTATAAGATGATCATTTATTGAAAATTAAATTAAATTTAAATTTGAGATTGAATGATAATAAAATTATTTATTAATGTTTATTTCAATGTATATTTTTTTTTATAATTTAATAAAAATATTATATATATATATATAATATATATATATATGAGAAAATGATTTAAAAAAAAGTAATTTTACAATTTAATTAAATTTACTATTATTTTGTTATAAGATTATGCATCAATAACGCTTCTTTAATTTTAAATTAATAATAATATTTTAAAATAAAATAAAATATATATATTTATTTTTATTTTTTAAATTTTATGAATTGTGGTATAAGATCTATAAGCCAACATACGAATGATTCGAGTCGATCCGGTCCATTACGACTTAGTAATGATTGCCGGTTTAAATTTATTTTTTATTTTTAAAATTTTATGAATTGTGGTATAGATCTATAAGCCAACATACGATGATTCGAGTCGATCCGGTCCAATTACGACTTAGTAATGATGCCGGTTTAATATTCAGTCTTGTTTTAAAAACCTTGGGATAAGTAGAAGCACAACATAATGATAAAAAAATAAATGGTGGATTTGCTGCGAGGTCTAGGAAAAGGACATATTTGTGCTTTCCCATCGTACTTAACAGTGAAAAGCCCTCTTTATGACAGATACTTAGTTGGAACTTGGACGAAACTAAATTTGGGACTCTATTAATACATTTTTCAAAATAAAGGGATGAAGTAATGAATTTGATAAGACCTCAGGGACTAAATATTACTTTTACTTTTTATTAAACAATGCTCCAAACCAAAGAATCAATTTTATTAAAAAATATATATTTGATAAACTATTATACAATTTGGCTAAGCAACGAACAACCTTATTCTTATTCTTTCTAACAAATGTGAAAATAATTCTTATTCTTATGCAGTTAAACGTAATCATTTTTTTATTATAGAATATATATTTATAATATTAATACTCTATTTATTATCAAAAAATAAATTGTTTGACAAATATTTTCTAAAATTTTTATGTTTTGATGTTCAGGAAAATCAATCAAAGAGAAAATTAAATTTTTTTTTTAAGAAAATAACTTTCTATTTTTAAAAGTGAGAAACAATTTTTGAAAATTGATAAATTTATTTATACGCTTATAAATGCATATTTATTAATTTATTAATCACGACCACCGCCAGCCACTATCACTGGTCATCGATGACTACCATAATTTGTTATTTTTTTTGTACATTTTTCTTACATTTAATATTAAAATTTTAAAATACGAAAAATCTATATGTTTCTTATGGTCTTCTAAGTTAAAAATTTTGATATTAATTAATTTTTGAGATTACAACTATACGGACAATTTCAAGAATATTTTCCGAGGAAACCAAAATAAGTTATTTTTAAGAATTTTGAATTAAAATTTTCAGCTAAAATTTACTCAAAAATATAAGTGCAAATTTTTAATATAAAACTTATACTAAAAAAAATAAATCAATAAGGTTTTAAATAATTTTGTAATTTAAAAATTTTATGACTTAAATTAGGCCTCGTTTGGTTGGAGGTAACTTTATTTGGGAACTTGAAGTTTCTAGAAAGTGAGAAATGTCATCTTGTTTGGTTCCCAAAAATATAGAAATTCTCTGAAACTTGAAACTCTTACTTCCTTGACTGTAGGGAAAGTTACCCCTCAATCCAAGGAAGTGAACTTCCTGAGTTCTAGAAATTAGAAAACTCTATTTTGCCTTTGTTTCATAGGTATTTTTAATGAATTATTTAATTAATATACTCAAGTCATGGTATGATATTATTGACATTTCATATGTAAAATTTTATTAACACAATTTTACTTCCCAAAAAGTTAATATATCAACCAAATATAATTATATTGTACTTCCGAGGAAATAACTTCCCTGGAACTTTACTTTATGAGAATTGAACTTCCCAGAAAGTAGGTTTTTAAATATATTATTTATATTTATTTTATTTTTTATTTTCTATCCCCACATGACAACTCAACATGTTTTACTTTACCTTTCCATAATGTTCTAGATTAGATTTATATAAACACATTAGCTATATCATTTTGCAACAATCAATGACAAATAGATTTTTTCTCATTTCTCTTTTGACTTCATCTTTGAGATTTCTCTCTCGATCTTGAATCTGTGACCTTGAAATCTCATCATGGTATTGGAGCTCGATCACGAGCATTGATCTTCTGTTCTCTTTTGATTCACCACATACAATGACGACTGAAACAATTGAAAATGAAACGTCCAGAACAAGACTTGATCGATCCGATCAAGAACTGAATAATGACCCTATCTTCCTCGCTAACTTAGATCAACCAAGCTTGACGCTCGTTAGCACATAGTTGAATGGAATGAACGTTCATTCTTGGAGCAGGTATATTACAATTGCTTTATGTGCTAAGAACAAACATGATTAAATTAATTGAAAGGTCAATGAATCCTTGTCTTAATTCTCCAACTTATAAGCAATGGATTCGAACCAACAATATGGTAGTTTCATGGCTCTTGAATTCAATTTCAAGAGACTTGGCTAAAGCTTTTCTCTATGTTGATTCCATGAAGGATTTGTGGACGAAGTTAAATCATCGATTCAGAGATAGCAATGGATCGCTCATTTATCAATTGACTAGAGAAATCTCAAGATTCTCTTAAGGTAACAACTCTCTTACAGTTTATTACACTCAATTAAAGAAAAATGGGACGAATTCAGCAATTACTCCAAACACCCAACTGATATTGTGTTGCGGCTAGGGTTCATGATGATCTCGATAATAGGGCAAAGCTGATGCGGTTTCTCCTAGGATTGAATGATGGTTATAACCATGTGATTAACCAAATCCTTCTCATGGATCTATTTCCAACAATCAATAAAGCATACTCTATAATGTTGAGCGTGGAAAAACAATGAGAGGTTACTCACATGCTTGCGGATTCTAATGAGGCATCTACTATGATGTTGGCTCAAGGGATTTCTGGTTACAAGAAGCCTACCTACAAGGACACAAGAAACAACTACAGAGCTAGGGATATGAACAACAAAGAGAGCCCATATTGCACATGTTGCAAGATAAAAAGACACACTAGGGATATCTATTTCAAATTGATAGGTTATCCAGATTGGTGGTTTGAGTTGAAATAAAAGAAAACACAATCATAGTCGCAATCTCGAGCACATTTGGTGAAGAACATGGAAGAAACACCATTTGAGATGAAAAGTGAAGCTGCTCATATGACTAGCGAGGACTGGGAAGGTGATTTAGCAAAGATCATAACACAACTCAAAGCTATGAAAGGGAAACAACAGCAAGGGCCACTAAACAACAACTTTCAAGCCAACAATTGCTCTTTTGTAGGTATTGTATCCTCTAGAAGTCCTATTTTGCTTGAAAATAAGAAAATAGGAGAATGGAATATTGACATAAGGTGGATTGATGAAAAGTGAAGCTGCTCATATGACTAGCAAGGACTGGGAAGGTGATTTAGCAAAGATCATAACACAACTCAAAGCTATGAACGGGAAATAACAGCAAGGGCCACTAGACAACAACTTTCAAGCCAACAATTGCTCTTTTGTAGGTAATGTATCCTCTAGAAATCCTATTTTGCTTGAAAATGACAAAATAGGAGAATGGAATATTGACATAAGGTGGATTGACCACATGACGTATGACCTAAATTTTTTTAAAACCATACACAAATTGTCTAAACTAAAGCCTGTGAAATTACCTGATGGAACCTTTAGACTGGTGTATTACTTGGTGACAATAAGATTGAATGATAGGATCTTGTTAACTGATGTACTATATTTGCCCACTTTTAAATGTAATCTTATATTAATAACCTCAATCACGAAAACATGGCGAATTGCTATCATTTCTTTAACAAGTTGTTCTCTGTTGCAGGATTTGCAGAGTAACAAGCCGATTACCATTGGTCAGTTGAGAGACGGGCTCTACATCCTAGATTATCATTCTTTTTTATATAATGAACATGGTCAATGTTATTCTAGTACTATGAATAATAACCAAAGTAAGAAAATGTTTAAACTTCGGCATTCTAGATTAGGTCATATATCTTATCACAGATTGAAGCATACTAGCACGGTTGATGATATAGTTCTGAAAGATTTTGTTTGTTCTATTTATCCTATGTCTAAGCAAACTAGGATACCTTTCCCTATTAGCACTAGCAAGACTGACCAAAATTTTCAATTGATTCATGTAGACTTATAGGCACCTTACAGTGTCCAATCAATAACAGGTGCTACGTACATGCTTACCATAATTGAGGATCACTCTAGGTACATATGGGTATATATGTTGCATAATAAACAACAAGTTTTTAGAACCCTACAACACTACCCCCCAACTTATTGAAACACAGTATGATGCAAAAGTGCAAATTCTGATGTCTGATAATGGAATATGTGAAGCTTTGTTTAGTAACAAGGGCATATTGCATCAAAGAACATAGAAGCTTGTTACAAATTTCTAGATCTTTTATGTTAGATAGTGGTTTTCCTAAATCATTTTGGTGTGAATGTTTAGTAGTTGTCACTCATGTCATAAATAAGCTGCCCTCAATTGTGTTAAGTTGGTAATCCCCCTTTAAAATATTAACTAAAAGAACTTCAGATCTGTCATATCTGAGAAACATTAGATGCTTTGTTTTGCAACAAACACAAATCCCTATAAAACCAAGTTTGAACCCAAAGCATCACCTGCAGTTCTTATTGGGTATGCTCCCAACCAAAGGGCCTACAAATTATTCAATATTGAAACTAGAACCTTATTCACCTCTAGAGACACTATTTTCATGAAAATTAGTTTCCCTTTAGAAATAAAAAATAAATTTTCTCAGACTAGCCTACCTTACCAATATTCTTTGAGGTATGCTCCCAACCAAAGGGCCTACAAATTATTCAATATTGAAACTAGAACCTTATTCACCTCTAGAGACACTATTTTCATGAAAATTAGTTTCCCTTTAGAAATAAAAAATAAATTTTCTCAGACTAGCCTACCTTACCAATATTCTTTGACATTTTTGTAGAAAATCTCGATCATCCACCTACTCCCAATCCTAATTCACCTCATCACACAAATTTAGCCCAACCATCCATTGTATCTCATTGTAGCTCCACAGTTCAAATGATAGAACCTACACCTGATTACACCTTAACACAGGCCATAGCAGACAATACTACTCATATTTTAGAACTCCCCAACCCTCCAAATCATGAGATATCATTACCACCTGCAAATAGTGATGAAATTACACAACCTGAGCTAAGGAGAAGCACTAGAATTAGGATAAAACCTTCTTGGATACAAGACTTTGTAGGAACTATTACTTCTAATGGCATATTAGATGTTAGTCGGTAGCCTTTATCAAGGAACATTTATTTTCCTTACTCTTTCAATTCCATTAATTTCCTTATTTTTCATCCCTTATATGGTGCATTCATATCCAATGTGTCTAAAGTCCTTGAACTTGTTTCTTATAATCATGCTAAATCTGATTTCAATTGGATACATGCTATGCAACTAGAAATTGATGCTTTGGAAAACAATAATACATGGGTCCTTACTAACTTACCTGAAGGCCAGAAAGCAGTAGGATCAAAGTGGATATATAGAGTAAAAATGCAAATTAGATGGGTCTATTGATAGATACAAATCCCACTTGGTGGCTAAAGGCTATACTCAGTTATTAGGACTAGACTACAGTGATACTTTTTTACATGTTGCTAAGTTGGTAACAGTAAGGTTGTTCCTAGCTAGTGCTATTGTGAAAGACTGGCTAATTCACCAACTAGACATAAATAATGTATTTGCATGGAACCTTAGATGAAGACATATATATATGATACCTCCCGCAGGATACCATAAAGCAAAACCCAGGACAAGTTTGCAAGTTTTCTCATCTTTCCAAGAAGGGTTTGGTGGAATTCTCACCAACTCCATTTTTAGGGGGATGTTAAATATATTATTTGTATTTATTTTATTTTTTGTTTTCTATCTCCCTCATGACAACTCATCCTCCTCTACTTTACCTTTCCATAATGTTCTAGATTAGATTTATATAAACATATTAGCTGTATCATTTTGCGGCAATCAATGAGAAATAGATTTTTTTTCAATTCTCTTTTGACTTCATCTCTAAGATTTCTTTCTCGATCTTGAATCTGTTACTAGGCATGGCCGGTTCAATGAACCGCCGGTTCTAGATGTTTAAAATTTTGAACGTTTAAAATTTTAAACCGGAATCGACCCTTAAACCTCCGGTTTCGATCGGATTCCGGTTTCGATCGGATTCCAGTTCCGGTACGGTTCCGATGAACCGACAGTTCAAATTACGGTTCCGATGCGGTTCCAGTATTACACAATTTTTAAAAAAATAATAAAATTTTGATTCCAAACTCATAAATAAATAATAATTTTAAAATTTTTAGATTTTATTAACTAAATAAATTATTATAAAATTTTAAAAGAAGAACTTCTATTACCTTAGAACTGTTATTACATTAAATTTATAAATTTTGCTGACTCACTAATATAAAAAAATTATATTTTTTTATTTTGGGCTTAAATTAAATTAAAATTGAAAATTTTTAATTTAATTGCCTACTTATCCTCTTGGAAATTAGAGGAAATCAAAGCCTTTCATTCATATCAAATCCAACTTTTCCTAGCATAAAAACAATAAATCAAGTTAAACCACTCTTTTAAGCACAAAATGACACCAAATCAACACAAATATAACAATAAAAGAAAATTGGATTTGCAAGTTATCATCAATGCATTCTTGCATTTCCACATTATTTGGCAATAATCTTGACCGTGTTGGATCTAAAATTTATCCATCTGCACTAAAAGCTTGTTCCACTGAAACAGTAAAAATCAGACAAGTAAGAATATCTTTTGCAATTGAAGCTAAGACTGGAAAGTGATTTGCATGATTTTTCCACCAACCCAAAATGTCAAATTTTGTTGGGTTCGCATCATCACCTAAAAACTCAAAATTTGTGCTAATATATATCTCAATTTCTATGTATGAATGTGGACCCTCCCTTGGTTTTTTTTGAAATATTTTGCATGAAAGTAAATTGTGTAGAATGAAATTTAGTGGATTGTGTAGTTTATGGATGTGATACTTGAGGAAGGGGAGATACAGGAAGGGGAGAATAACTAATTTAGAATGCTATCATACAATTGACGGACATACCTTAAAACATTATTAGTAGAGAAAAATAATCTGCCTCAAATAATTAAAAGATCTATGATAAAGACGGAAAAAAATTCTTGTAAATGGGCCACTAATTATCTAGGACAAAGAAAAAATGCAACCTAAATTTAAATCCGGAATTTCAGTATAATATTTTTTTAAACCATTTTAGTTTTCAAATCATGAATATACATTTTTGTAAAATCATCATCATTTTCATTTTCAATTATGGTCAACTACTATGGCCAAACAATGAAATGGAAATAAATGGGAGGGTAGGATAATAAACACAACTAAATTCTCGTACATTTTAAAAAAACTTGCAAATATATCTATATTTTTTTACAAACAGTCCATTGGTTTGGATAATAGTTGAAATATGTGATGCATGCAATTTGCATAAATGGGATGAATATCTTCTTTATATTCTATAAGACTTATTTAACATTAATTATAAGTTGAATTCCCACCTTGGTAGGAATATCCTCTTGGGAAATTTTTTTATATTTTTTTCCCATAGAGTGACCGAAAAATTTTTAAATTCTTTTCTAACAATATCCATGTGTACCCATAAATGATAAAGCATTTTTAATTGACGTAAAATAATTTTGTTGTTAATAGCATCTTGAACACATAATTTTTGACATAGCACATCAGGTGTGACCTGTCCAACCAATTTAGGTTGACAAAGAGTTTTTTTTTAATTCATTTATTGATGCGGTATTTGCAAAACTGGCATTAATCAAAACCAATTGTAAATTTTTTTAGTCAAACCATATTCTTCTAAAATAATATTTAACATGGTAAAAATATTATGCGCGGTGTGAGAGTCATCAAAAACTCTAAGTACAATAATTCTTTTTTCAAGTTTCCATTTATTATCAATCCAATGGGATGTAACACCCATATAAGAATGAGTTTGCCAAGCATCACACCAAATATCACAACAAATGACAATTTTACCATTAAAATTTGCAAATAAATTTTTTAAAATTTCTTTTTCTTTTAAATAAATAGATAAAATAGTCATTTTAAGTGTATTGCTAGGTATCTTTTTTGCTAAAGGATTTAAGTTGTAATTCCTAGGCATCTTTTTTGCTAAAGGGATTTAATGCTTTTTTACAGTAGTTTTATTATATATATATCCAATTTTTTCGACCAAATGAAAAGGATGGAGATCGTATGCCATACAAACCGATTTATTAGCCATTTTTCAATTTGTAATTAGTGTTCATCACTATAAGTTTTAAAAAATAGAGGAGTGTTAGGATCACCATACCTTGATGACGATAAATTGAGTTTTGAGTTACATCCATTTCCTACCTCACTTGGGATGATGTTGATTTTAAAATGCCTATGTGAGAGTGCCATATCCTCTCCAAGCCTTGAAATGCAATATTCTTTTTTGCAATAATTAATTAATCGAACCGCATTGATATTTGCTCCCATTATCTTTGAACAATTTTTTGCAAAGTGCCTTCTTGAAAGATGTCTGATTTTGGTGTTTTACCTATTGAAATTATTAAGGAGATATTGCTCTTGTGGTGGAAAAATCAAAATCAATGGATCCCCATTTGAATCAAATTTCTTTCCACGCTTTGAGCAACATCGCTTTCCCTTGGATGCTTTTAAATTGTGGTGCCATAAATTTTTAAATGGAATTATGGAGAAAAAAAAATGGAATAAATGAATATGAAATTAATGGGAATTTAGAATTGGATGTAAGTGAAAATAAGCAATTATTAAGAAGAAGAGGAGAGATAGAATTAATTGGTTGTGAAAAAAATTAATTCAACTAATCATATTTATACATATTTTTTATTTATGTAAGTTTCCCCAAAAGTTGTCCCTTTATAACAAGAAAAAAAAATAATTATATTTTTGAATAATTTAGTAAATTATAATAAATAAATGAATTAATTAATTATATATTTATAATAAACAATTAATAATTCCGTTTTGAAGTGTTAACAGAATTGTTGTAAAATTGTTTAATATTGTATGTTAAAAAGAAAATATATGTGTTTTTTTTAAACGTAGTTCCAACGGTCTAAGTGAAAATGAAATGATGAGGCTTTAAAAAAAGAAAAAAGTGGAAAATGATGAATGCTTCCTTTTTTTATAAACCAAAATGAATGATGTTTTTTTTTTTTTCACTATTTTTTGATTATTGCAATAAATAATTTTGTTTTGTGAATGCCGTTTGGAAGTCCGGTAACCGATAACCGGCGACGGTTTCGCGGGCAAATAATTTTGTTTGTGAATCCGGTTTGAACCGGACCGAAACCGCCGGTTCCGGGCCGGTTCAGGTTCATTTTTTAACATTCATATGAACCTTAATCGACCCTTGAACCGCCGATTCCAATTCAAAATTTTGAACCTCCGGTTTTGGTCCGGTTTCGATTCGTCTACAGTACGGTTCGGTTCCGGTTAGAACCGAACCGGTGGCCATGCCTATCTGTTACCTTGAAATCTCATTATAGGTGAACTTGAAACAAACGAGGTCTTATTCAGTATAGAAAATTTACATGGTTAATTATAGTCAGCACCACATTGGTCGTGCAGAGTAGACAGGATGAGAAAGAATAGGTATGAATTTTTATGCAAGCTGTATTGTTTGACTTGAAATGCTTTTACATTGTTCCTAGATGTTGCCAAACTTTTTGCTCCCTTGGACCAAAAATGCATGAAAGGTTTTCCTTTCTCTGTCATTATAAAATAAGAGGAAAAGTTTACGTCACCTTGTTGAAAAGGGTGTTTTTTACTGAAAATAGAGGCGCGTATATTTCAATTTTAACCAAAAATTGAACTGTACTCATGTTATTCAGTTTGATTTGGTTAAACTGTTTAGAAAATATAAATTTAATTTATTTTTTATTTTTATTTTTTTGAAATTTGATTAATGGGTTCTAGTTTGGGTTTTCTTTGTAGAAAACTGAATAAACTGAAATAATCCATTTTTTTAAAGAAAATATGTAAAGTTTAATTTAAACACGAAAGCTGAATCAACTCAAAGCTAATTATGGTTGGTCTATTCAATTTTTTTTTACTAAATTGATTTTTTTGAAAGTACTCAAGTCTAATTTGACTTTTATAATAGATTAAAAAAATTTTAATAATATAGTTGTTGTTTACTATCTCTATTTCATAATACTTGTCACATTTGAAATTTCACATTCCTTAAGAAAATTTTGTCACATTTGAAATTTCACATTCCTTAAGAAAATTATTAAATGTGTCTAAATTATAATAAATTATTGAGTAAATTGATTATATTATCCTTAATTTAGTATTAATTCTATAACAGACCATTAAATCGAAGTAATAATTATTAGACATGTACAAAAGGTAAATATTGTCACATTTAAAATTTCACATTCCTTAAAAAAATCATTAAACGTGTCTAAGTTACAATAAATTATCTAGTAAATTGACTATATTAGCCTTAATTTAATATTAATTCTATAAAAAAACCATTAAATTGAAATAATAATTATTGGATATATACAAAGAGTAAACATGAAAAAAACATTTATTACTCTTTGAAACTACAAATGTGACAAGTATTCTAAAACAAGTTATTTTCTCAAATGTGACAAGTATTATGGAACAAAGATAATAGTTCTTTCCAAAATATCATTCTGTTAATGATTATAACATATACAATTGAAAATATATATATATATATATATAATATATATATATATTAAATATTAAATAATAAATGAATAATTTCAAAATAATAAATATCACTATATTTTTGGACAAATAAAAAAGGTAGAAGAGTATACATAATATACAGGGAGGAAAAAAATGATTTTAGTTCAATTTAATTAAAAAATGAAATATTCCAATTCGATGTCGATAGTAATCAATTGAATACTCCATATTAAATAATTAAATAATAAATGATATTTCAAAATATAAATATCACTATATTTTTGGACAAATAAAAAGGTGAGAGTACATATATACAAGGGAGGAAAAAAATGATTTTAGTTCAATTTAATTAAAAAAACTGAAATATTCCAATTCGATTCGATTAGTATCAATTGAATACTCACCTCTAACTATACAATATTTTGGAACGTTTTTAAAAATAATTTTCCGTTGAATAAAAAACACCATTTTCGGTTGAATTATTCTGCAACGTTATTCTTATTAGCAAAAGCAAGGTCTTTTTTTTAAAAAAAAAAAATCCAAAATGGTGTTTTTTCTTTAAAATTGACGGTTTAACAACCGTGAGAAAAGGAGTTAGAAAATAGAAAAAGACTTATGGAGAAGACTTCCCTGCAGAAATTTTTTTTCATGGGAAGTATGGCCAAGTGTTTTCTCTTTTTCAGCAGAAACCAAAAATTGAAAAGCTTAAAAAAAAAATGGTATGTCCGAACTCTACCACCACAACTACTACCACCAGTGACACCGCCAAACCAAGAGTGGTCATTTGCATTGGCGACATCCATGAGTACTTGGTGAAGCTCCAAACCTCTGGTACAATCTTCAATCCGTAATCAGCCCAGAAGAATTTGACTCTGCCATTATAATATTTTTAGGCGATTACTGCGACCGTGGCCCAGATACCAAGAAAGTCATTGATTTCTGCTTGAATTTGCCCTTGGCTTTTCCAAATCAAAAGCATGTGTTTCTCTGTCGTAATCACGACCTTGCTTTTGCTGCTTTTGTTGGGGTTTTCCAGAACCCATAAACGGGGTCTTTAAAGAGGGATGGAAGGAGTACGAAGAGAATGAGGAAAGGGAGAATGGTATAAAGGAGATGGATATGAAAATATGTATTTGCAAGGGAGGAGATGAGCTGGAACTATGAAGGATAAGTTTGATCGTAAAGGGATTGAGCACAAGGACTCCTATTATCAGGCAGCACCCACTTTTGAGTCCTATGGAGTCCCCCACGGATCTCCTGGTAGGCGACTGCTTGTTTTTTTTTTTTTTTTTTTGAATGGTAAATTAAGTCTTTCAATTATTATATCTGCAATTTATTCTTGGTTTTCATTTTCCTTTTTTTGAAAAATAAAATTGCTAAGATTGTAATGGTCCTTAGATTGTGTTATCATTTCTATTATTTAATGGGAAATGTGATTTCAGCAATTAATTAGTAACTAAGCGCTTTCCCGCGCAAAGCTGTGTAATATATTTATTTTGAGATATAAAATATGTGTATTAAATAAATTACTAAGAATTAAAGTATATACCATGTATAGTCAGTATAATTCAAATGTATAATGTGAAATAGAAAATTTTTGTCCTAACTAATGACCGAATTATTCATGTAATAAATTTGAAAGGAAAAAGAATATTAATATAGTATTTACGTGTGTCAAACTTAAATTAGAGAAAGTATATTACTTTATAAACACGAAAGATTGATGAAAAAAATTAGTGAGAACATTTATCTCCTTAGAGTAATAACTTGAAGTATAAAAAATGTATACATAAATATATAAAAACTATTATTTTATTTATTGCAATTCATATCTGATATATTTTTAGTAATGTATTTTTTATCCATATTTATATTATTTGTTTTGATTTTTTGTTTTATAAAATATTTGTTTAGGTCATGTCAAATTCAAAACATTCGTCATGAAATGCTTGAAATGTTGCAATATTGAACAACTCATAAAAAAATTAATAAAAAAAAAACCAAAAGTCATTGTATTTAAACCTCTCTCGTAAAAACTATAAATTAGAGAGAGAATTTTTAATGAAAAACAAGATTTTTCTTCAAAAACTTATAATTTGTTTCTCAAATTAGTTAAATACAAATACTCAAATCTTATAAGATCCATCGGTGTCATGTCAACATCCAATAAAAATCAATGATTATCCTTTACGTGTATAATATAATATAATACATAGTATAATGATTGTATATATTATCACATTTGGCGTATTCAAGTTATTTATGATTAGTTGATATGATTCTATGACATTGTGTTTGAAATATTATTTCTCCTTCTTTTTCTGATGATCAATGAAATTATATTTTGGATTGAAGTTAAAATACTAGGCAATAATTGGGTTCTTCTGTAAAATTTGATTTTTTTTTTCACTTGTCTTTCTGAAATTGTGATAGTATTGTTTAAATTTTATATTGAATGAGTAATTGTTGCATACAGCTTTAATGAAGGCGGTTCCTGACAAACACAAGAAGTTTCTGGCAGACATGGTTTGGGTCCATGAAGAGGCAAGGCTTGTTTTCTTTTTGTTGTCGTCTTTTAGGACTCTGATTGTTGATGAGTATGATATATGATATAAGCTGCAGGAAGGGGAAAAAAAAAAGCTTTTATAGCATCTTTTCTAATAACTTCAAAATTGAGTATGCTAAAGAATTGAAAGAATTTCAGATTCATTCTCTGGAACAGTAGTCTAAATTAATTAATTAATAATTATTGATAACTGATGGTTATTTTTCAAGAATTTTCTCATGAAAATATGGCTTTTGTTTGCTCTGTTGTGGATGAAGATAAATTGTTCTTGTTAAGAAAATGCTCAAGGTTAGTGGGTGGTGGAAATGTGCCATTTTTTTACAGGAAGATGTATGTATACAGAAGGAAGAAGGAATTAAGCACTGTAAATTGATTGCTGTTCATGCTGGTTTAGAGAAATGGAAAAATGTTGAGGAACAGCTGAAATCTTTGAAAGCCAAGGACACCAGAGTGCCCAGGATAATTCCTCTTAGTGGGAAGGAAAAATGTCTGGGATATCCGAAAGGTGATGCTCACTTACTTCCTGTTAAACTGTCTTCTCTTGACATTTGCATCTTGAATATTTCCGTTATTTGATTGGGTAATGACTCAGAATCTGTTTGGTATCGACTTAGAACCTCCGTATTGAAAATCTTCCATTTTAAATTTTCTGGTAAAAAAACCACTTTGAATGTGTTGTTTAGTTATTTTGGAGTATTTAGCATGACTATTCACTCACAAGATATTGGTTGAGATAGTAAGCGGGCTCAATTCCTTTTAACTAATTTAGATATTTGATGCTTGATACCTCACAGGAATTAACTGAGAAGCCAACCATTGTTGTTAGTGGTGATCATGGAAAACTGCATATTTAAGGTCTTAGATTGATTATTGATGAAGGTAGGGGACTAGAGAATAACCCGAAAGCTGCAATTGTGCTTCCATCAATGGGGATTGTTCGTGATACTGACCATTTGACAAAGTAAACTAAATTTTGAACTAGATTGTATTGTAATTGTGTCTTGCAGCTTTTTAAAAATTTAGTTTAAGGGTAAATAATCATCTACAAGAATTCAATCTATATTAGCTTCTTGCATATATTTCCATTTGCTTTAGTAACCTTTATAGACTTCCGATATAAAATCAGCACTAATGGTCTCTGTGTTTTAGTTTTACATATAGTATTCAAAGGAAATAAAAAAAAGAAGTATTTAATTTATTTTGTAATAGTTGCACTCTATTTTGATTACAAACAATTCTTTTATTTATAATTACATAGACCAAAAATTGAGCTTTTTGCAGCCTGGGTTTGCCTCTGCATTTTTAGGTTTTGCACCTTCAACTGAATAATGTTTGCATGCAAATATTCCAGTATGCAACTTTTTTTCTTTTCCATTTGTTTCCTGAGAAACTTAAGGAAAGGTAAAAGACCAAAAAAAAATTCAAATCGTTTCCTTCTGCGCTTTTCAAAAGCAGGGTAGGAAATTTTCTTTTCCTTGCGGTTTTAAATCTGTGGCCTGCGTGTGCCCTGCACATCAAAATTCATTATATAATTTAAAAAATGTTTATATAATAAAATATTATAATATATTGTGTTTGTTTCAACTTTTTCAGGTTGTCTTATTGACTGTTTTTGGAAGTTTAATTGGATATCAAATATTAATTTGGGAAAAGAATTGGAAGATTATAGTGTTATTTTATGATGAATTTTTACTTTATGTATTAATATTGATGATATTATAATGAATTTTTAATTTATGAATGATCTTATAAAAGAAAATTTAATTCATATATGGATGATTTTAAGATGACTTAATTTATTTTTATATTTTCTTAGTTTATTTGTAATTTTTATATCAATGAATTGAAATTTTATTTTAATTTTTTAATGAATTTCACCAGCTTTATTTTTATATATAATGGACTTAGTAAAATATCTTCTCCAACTCATTTAACATGGTTTTGGATATTAGTTTAATGGACGTTGAATGTTTATGTACTAAAATTTTAAATGGGTTTGAGTATGGATTTTAAAAATCGAAATTTTAAGCATATTAGCCACATGATTGTGCTGTGCACAATTTTAATAAATATTAGTTTTAGCACAATTTTAATTAAATATTAGTTTTTTATATGACATGCATTGCACGTTTACTATGATTCTTTTATATTCATTTTTTTTTATCTATATGATATTAAAGCATCAGCTGTATCTAGATTAAAATAAATATAAATAAATTTGTATCACATTTTACAGTACAAACTACTTGTAATGCTACTTCATATGTACTTAATTCTATTTTTACACAAAGAAGTCTCATACTAATGTTTAATTGATCAATCCATAGACTTAATTCTTTAATTCCTAATTTATAACTGCAGACTTTTAAAAAAATTTCAATAGGTGCCCAAAAAGAAAATCAGGCCATTATTACTTCATCTCCAATCTCCTGGCCTCAACCTCAAATCAATATCTATATACATTCATAATGAAAAATAATACTCCATCCGTCCTATAAAGATAGTCAACTTTCTATTTTCACTTTGGCTGCAGCGACAGTATTACTTATCCAGTGCATTAAAGAAAGGAATATATAAACATACACATAAATTCTTGAAACTCCAAAAAGTGACCCAAATAGAAATATATAGTTCTAGTGTTTTCCAGTTTCCTAAACACTATTTTCTTTTAAGTCAAACAGATTTATGATTCCTAGTGTTTTTCCAAAGTTTCCTAACACTATTCCTTTTTTTAAGTCAAAACAGTTTATTTGATATTGAAACTCCAAAAAGTGACCCAAATAGAAATATATAGTTCTAGTGTTTTCCAGTTTCCTAAACACTATTTTCTTTTAAGTCAAACAGATTTATGATATAAAAGAAGAAAATATGAAGAAAATTAAAAATGACTAATCATCAGTAGGCTATTTATTTATTGCAAGGGAGTTATAAATCTCTTACTAAATTAAATTAAAATGATAGTAGTTATAAATTATTCAATAACAGAAAAAAAAATAAAAAATTAATATTAAGAATAAAACTCTTTCAAAACTCACTTAACTAAAAAACATTTCAATATATATATATATATGAAAATTTTCAACTGTTTGTCATTCTAGATTTAATTATGTAAATTCTATTTAGAAATTTACTTTTTGAAAAAATATATTTAATCAAATTTTACAAACATAAAGAAAAAGTACTAAAAAAATAATAAACTTTTCTTTTTTTTATCTTTCTTCTAAATAAAATATTTTAATTATAACTAAAATCGAATTAAATATTTATTAAATAAAATATAAAAACAAATGTCTCATTATCATTTATATTTATTAAAAAATAAATTAGTTAAGATAAAACTTAAAATTTTAAAATTCTCAATTATGTATAGTATTTATTTAAAAAAATAATTTTTTTATTCTTTAGGAGGCCTGATGACCGAAATAACATTATGGGCTACATAACAAGGAATAACTCTCCTCTAGACTCACTTACTTGGTGAAACCACTTGTGGTCAGTAGTCAAGAGGAATCAAATTTGAGGCCTCTCACTCCTCACATAAGTTAGAAGACAATCGTACTACACATGATTGGCTTAAAAAATAAATTTTATAAATATATCCAATCAACTAATAAAATGTAATTTTCTAATTAGCTATGAATAAGGTTATTTTAAGATATCCTAAACTTCATCAAGGCGCTATCGAAAATCTCATTATCCCCTTTATTGTCATGATCCAAAACCGTGAGTTGGACTGACTCTAACGCCCAAGTAAGCTTAAGGCCCTAAAGCCTGTAGCAAGCCTAATTCACATGAATCCATTTCTTTAAATCAATTCAAGGAACAATAAGCTCATAATATGACATTATCAAATCATACTGTCAATTCATATCTCTGGCCTAGCTTCAATTTTTCGAATAATCCATAATTCAAACCTATATTTTTACATACCACTAACGTCATCCATAATATGGGTAAACCGATCCGTTCGTACTCTTAGAGGCACAATTAAAAATTTCACAAATTTATTGAACAACACAATAAAGGTATTTATATTACAAGACTCTCTAACTACGGAGCTCAATAAACAGATGTGAGTATATTTTTATACACATTATTGTATTTTTTAATATTATCAAAAACTGAAAATTACTATTGTAACTCTACAGAGAAAGAAGCAAATCTTATCTGGATCAACAATATTTCTACCTCTTGGAAAAAATTAAGGAAGGGGTGAGTTTCACAAACTCAATAAATAATAATAAATAATGGATAACTCAATTAGTCACGCAAGATGCTTTTCAAGTTTATATATAATGAACACCTGTTCAACCAAACACATGTCACAATATCAGCGTTGATAAACAAATTCACCTTCAAGTAATCATATTAAATGGAGATTGGTCAGTGGCATCACAAAACCCCCCGACAAGTTGTTCTTACAAATAACCTGTTTTTCTCATACATGAACACCAGGAGTCGATCCCCATACATGGCCAATCGATCTAATTCTCACTTGACCAGTCATTATATTATTTTTTTTCATTCTCTCTTTCTTTTCCATTACCAACAGTAGGCCACCATGTGATTTTGCATATCATTCATATCATATCATCAAATGCACATAGGCGCTGATCTCCCTATATGGCCGACGGTATCTGAGATCGTCCTCACAATCCCATGGTGACACACTCCATCTTAATTCCACAAGCAAACATGACACAATATTATCACATGACAAGTAATCCAATCAATTCATTCAATATAATAGATAATGCCGATAATCAATATGTAACATTTAAATATGATCATGATAGATTAATATGTAATACTCATGATTAATGATATTACTATAATGCATATAATTGCTTAATAGTCGTATATAGTATTAAAATTTATAAAGTAGATAATGAAATGAGTAGTTATATTACTTAAGATGATATTAATAAATGAATAAAGGCTGAGTATTATGTATGTGTTTTATTATATAACATGGTTGATACATGTATGCAGATGACGGTATACACTATTTATTATTACTCACAGTAATTATAGAAAGAGCAAGCTTTAATTTGGATTTTGACTAGCAGGAGTGATAGACGAACTTGGATGAATCTAAATCTTTTCGATATATCCGACATCATTTCCCCAATAATAGGACTTTCCACTTGTTCAAGTATTAACCAGGTAATATATTTATCGATTATTACTCTCACAGCTCATCCATCGGACAATCAATTAATTCAAATCCAATTACTACAAGTAACAATTTTACGTTTAACTCTTAGCTTATAGATTAAAATAAATCTTTAATCTAATCCAGATAAATCTTCATATATTTCTATTTTACCTCAATATGATTTACTTTCTTAACCGGTCATTATACAAATAAATCTCTTATGTACATAATATAAATAATCGTTTATTTAATTAACTTTACTCGAAATATATTATCCTTTAATCAAATATGGGATTAGCTACTAAAATTAATACTTCCGTTATAATATTCGTTAAATAACCTAATTCACCACCATCTTACTTAACATAACATAACCCTAATTTCAAGGTAAATAATACCATTTTAGCAATAAAGTTTCTTTTTACTTAAATTACTTTTTATCTCCAAAACAATTCGTAAAATACTAAATACTTACTTCATTTTCTTATTTGGTTTATAATCCTTAATAGTTATTAGTTTAAATTAAGTTAAAGAACTAATTTCTCCTTGTTAGGAATGTAAAATAAAACAACACGAATACAACCCAATTTGTGGGCAACTAGAAACAATAATTTTCCATCCGCCAATTTTAATAATTTCACAATCGATATTTATTCTGATTTAACTATCTCAAATTTCAATTTCTCGTAGTTTAAAAATTCTTTTCGTCTCTAAATAGCAATACATAATTTGTTAATTTTTACTGATTATTGAAAATTAATTATTCTGTTAATCTCATGCAACTAACTTAATTAATTTTAATTAAAATTAATTTAATTCACTAACAATAATTTCTAACTTAAAATTCAAATTGGATTTAATAAACTAAATCTTAAAATATATCGATTTAATCAAATTTCGGATTCAGAAAATTCCACGTTTCTGTCTGGGCCTCGCTGGCGGGCCCGGACCGCCGCCGTCTACGGTGGCCAGAAAGTCGCGGCTACTTAGAATTGAGTGCTCTTCACACCACTTGACTCGAATTTCATTGAGGAATTCATTTATGATATTTGTTAGGTGAGATCAGTCCTTTAATTGGCCGGAACGGGCTCGACAGGAGCTTAAAGTCGCTATTCATAGTGGTTTCACAAATTGGCCATGAGCCTCGTGATTTCCAAGGGTAAATGTTAACAGGCAGGAAAGAAATCGATTGATGCCTATTCTCAACGCTGGAACCATCGAAAACGGTGTGAAATCGCCTACAAAATGAAGGAGAGCTTTGGAGGTGGGGCTGTCCGATCGTAGACAAGATCGCAGCTTCTCTGCTTGCTGCGTTCACCGGAAACAAAAACAAATATGAGGGAGAAGCTGAGAAGTGGTGGCGGCATGAAGGAGGTCCGAAGTTGACTGGAAAAACGAAGAGAGAGAGAAGAAGAGGTTGAGTGCCATTGAAACGAAGAGGAAAAGAAAAGAAGAAGAAAAGAAAAGAAAGAAAAAGAAATTCCTAGTTTTCTAGGTCATTTCGGTTCGACTCGAACTGGATTCTGTCCAACTCAGCGGTTTAGTCTGGTTTTTACTTGATTTATAGATTTTCGTCCGGTTTGAAGAAACTGGTTTATATTAGCAATAATAAAATATTTTATTTTAATTTTCATTATATAATCCCATTGGTTGAAATTAAAAATTAATTTTTTAATGAAAAATCTATGAAATTAAATTTTTGGGTCATTTCACCTATTCTCACATTTATATATGGTATAAATTAATTTTTAACATTTAATTTTAATTTTAATATTTCACTTTTTATTAAAATATTTTCTAATATTCATGTAATTTATTTGTAAGCAAATAATTTTAAAACTTGTAAAATTCAAATTTATAATATTAAACTTTTTTATTTTAAATGATAAGAACATCATGATAGAAATAATAGATGACAATTAATAATTATAATAATAAAATATTTTAATGAGAATTAATTGGAATTAACAGTTACCATGTACCTGACAATTAATAAACAATTCATAAAGGAAAATGAAATATCAAGTGTATAAATAAATATTAATAAATAATATTCTAATAAATATTTAGTTTTTTAAATTTTTATGTCTCAATTTTTATTAAAATTATTTTAATGAGAAATTTAATTGGAAATTAACAGTTACCAATGTACCTGAACAATTAATAGAAACAATTCATAAAGGAAAAAATGAAATATCAGTGGTATAAATAAATATTAAATAAATATATCTAATAAATTTTAGTTTTTTTAATTTTTAATGTCTCATTTTTATTAAATATTTTTTAATAATTTATATATTGAATTTTATATATAAATATTTTAAATTGCAATTTTTCAAATTCAATTTAATAAAATATATATAATATTTTTATAAATTTTAATTATAATATTAAAAATATTTTTAATATTTATATAATTGATTTATATATAAATAATTTTAAAATTGCAATTTTCAAATTCAATTTAATAAATATATATAATATTTTATAAATTTTAATTATAATATTAAACCATTTTTAATAATATTCTATTTATTCATGTAGTGAAATAAAAATTTGTGATTTGATGGCCTTTCATTTAGTGAAAATTTTTTGATTGAGATTTAGTCAAATGAAGATTGTTTCATATATTATTGATTATTATGTCTTGATATTTATGATTTTGCATTTAATTAATTAATTATAATACATACTAAGTGGAGGCCAATTTTAAAAAAAGCCACGTATCAACTTTTTAAGAGAAAATGATTGCTTTTATATATATATATATGGATGTAGGTAGCAAATTTTGCAAATGTTAATTACTTGTATGTGTTAATTGAATTCAATAATTAAAAATCACATAATAAATTTATTGTATTAATGAAAAAACTCTATAGTTTTTTTGTTTGTTTTTTAAAATAATCCTCACTTTGTATTTTTTTTTATACAGATTCGAGTTATTGTTGCCCAAATATTCTCATATCTTAGGATTTTATTCTCAGATCTAGTTTTGAGTTATTGTTGTCAGTATTATGGTGATTTTATTTAAAGTAGTTTGTTACAGTTATATAAAAAGAAGTGCAAATCTTCTTTACAATAGAAGAAATAAATTTGAAATTGATCAGATCATATTCGTAGAAAGATCGTGGAGTCGAAGAGTGGTCATGAATAGCCACCAAGTAGAGTAAGTGATCACTTATCACACAAATATTATGCTCTGTCAACTCGATCAGATATTTTAAATGAAGATTGTATTTTTTTTATTTTTTGTATAAGTTATTTATTATGAAACTTACTAAACAAAAATATAGAAATATATTGATCAATATCTCATATATTTATACAGTTTCTCTTCATAAAATTTCTAATTTGATTTTTTCTCAAAAAATT
Organism: Jatropha curcas; assembly: GCF_014843425.1. Next base: position 145,173 of record NW_023591377.1, on the reverse strand, counting down.
ACCTTTATTTTTCAACCGATAATATTAGAATTAGATAAAACTTCCTAATAGAATTTAGATTCAAATAACACATTAATATAATTAATCAAAATTAAACTATCTTTATTTTTCAATAAATAAAATTAAAGTCCTCAAAAATATTTTTGTGAGTCCATAAATTTAGTAAGAACGTTTTATGAACCCAGTATTCCATAGATTTTTAATATCACTAAGGCTGTGTTCACAACTTTTTAAGTAACTTTTGTCAAAACGTTAAAAACTATTTGAAAAATTGTTCGATAACATAATGTCTGGACTAATTTTTAGAGGTTACGAGAGTGTTTTATGAAAAGTTAACTCATTTAACATTTAACTTTTAGCTTTCATGAAAAGCTGCTCAAACAGTTAATAGCTAAACGCTACTAAAATAACTAACAGCTATCAAAACATTTAATTTGATAGAATAGACCCTAAGAAGAAATTTGAAAATTTCATTAATCCCTCTTCATTCTCTCATTTATATACTATAAAATAAATATAAATTATCTCTCATTTATATATATTATACACAATAAATATAAATTATAAATAGATTATAAATCATAGTTGGATTATAGATATAGATATAAATTATAGAAAGACTTCAAGTTAAAAGTTAGAACCAAACATCCCCTAATTTCCTCTTTACCAACAACCACCACCTAAATTGGGCTTCATCATAAATAACAATTCTAAAATTGAACCATAGTGATTAAATAGGAATCTTTAGTCGGACATAAAAAAATATACCACCAAAAAAAGAGAAAAATCTTAACATTAAATTGCAAAAGATTACCAAAAGGGCCTTTCCTGTCTACTCAGGTGAAAAAGGCGCAGTAGGGCCAACATAAGCCTCACCTTTCATTTCTAATCTGTATTTTCCGATGCAAAAAGACAAAGCCCACGTGGCCCAGTCCATTGTATTTCCTGACTGGTGTACTGGTATAATGTCTCGGAAATCAAATCAAAAACCAATAAAATAAAATATCTCTATCAGATTAACGGTGGAAAATAAATCTGATGGGTCCTACTAACCCCATTCCCATGCATCTCTGTACTTCACACGTCGCACCCACTGCCTCCTTGGGCCTTGGCCGCTAAAAGCGCCCACACTCCAAATCAGAAATCTTTCTATGCTTGCCTGCCTCACGCATATCTCGCTGCTCTTTTTGAACTCACCACTCTCTATATATCAGTTGAGATCTTTCTCTTCTCTTCTATTCTCTTCAGAATTTCAGTTACGTCTTTTCTCATTGCCTTTCTTTCTCTCCCTCTGTTAGACGAGAAATGGTGTATTATACTATATCGGGAATTGGAATACATTCTCCATGTGTACCATCAGTTCACAAATCTCAGTTCATTGGCTTCCATGGTGATCGAAGGAGCTCTGGACTTTCCTTCTTGTTGAACAAGGAGCCATTTTCTCGTATAATTATTTCGTTCTCTGTTCTTATTCGTTTTTGATGTTCATACTTCTTTTGTGCTCGATCTCTGTTTGATTGATTTTTTTTTTTTTTTTTTTTTTTGATCCTCCTGTTTTTGATTGAATTTTTTTTTTTTTTTTTTTTTGGTGAATAGTATCAGTTTTGGATTTTTAAATTACATGCATAACAGGATTGTAACTAAAATGTTTGTGGGTGTACTGGAACTAGCCTTTTTATGAGAGTGTGCTGTTTTCCCCATTAAATAATCAATATATTTAATCACCTGCCTTGAATCATTCTGTCCAGTTTTTGATTTTTTTTTTTTTTTTTTTTTTTGGTGAATAGCTATCAGTTTGGATTTTAATTTACATGCTACAGGATTGTAACTAAAATGTTGTGTGTACTGGAACTAGCTTTTATGAGAGTAGTGCTGTTTTCCATTAATAATCAATATATTTATACCTGCTTGAATCATTCTGTCAGTTTTTGAACTTTTTTTTTCTTTTTGTGATTATAGTGATTATAGACTCAGGAATAATTGATTTTTAGAATTTTCATAAAGGCATTGTAATTGGATCAGAAAAGTTTAAATTTTGATTTTTGGAGTATGGTAACTCTCATGTTATAGTATAGTTTATTCTAAAATTTATTTCAGCTCATGTGGCTTCATGCGGTTGTGACGGAGAACCCCTGCTGGATTAGAGTCTTCTACCTTATTTGGTGCAAGGGGAGATCTTAGGAAATTGACCGTGGAACTGAATTCTTGGCAATACTTTTTAGTACAGCGTGTAGGAACTAGGAAGCACTTATTTTGTTGTTTGTTTTGGGTTAAGATGAGACCTTTACTGGTTATGTGATTTTCTTGATTAATTTGAGAAACAAATATTCTAAATTTGCCGTTTAGCCAATAGCTCACTAAGTTAGCAGTATCTGTGATTGAAACATCATCGTCCCCACCTCTCCAAACCAAGAGGAAAACAGTTCTTACTCTTTTTTTATGAGTTATTTCATTGTATCTGCAGAAGTAATTTGCTGTTTGTTTGTAGGGAAGATCTTTGCTGGAAAGTCCTCTTATGATTCTGACTCCTCAAATTTAGCAGTCACAGCTTCTAGTAAAGTCCTTGTTCCAGGTGGTCATATTGATAACTCTTCTACTTCGAAAGATCAGTTAGAAACACTTGGTGCAGTTGCTGAAGAATCTCAGGTTTGTGAATCTGTGTGATTACGTAAGGCACATGTAGAGTTGATTGTCAATATGTATTATACTTTTAGCTTGAATGGCATTTAAATTAGAGCTTCACATGCTTCGGTGGAGATATGGGGAATAAAAACTATAAATGCTTTTGTGAGTAGGGGTATGTATTGTGGGAAAAAAAAAAGATTGCAGTTTTTATACAAGACTAAAAGAACATTGAATAATGTTGTGAAAACTTGCGTTCAACTCTTTTCTAGAATATGTTTTGCAACTGAGAGAATGTGCAATCCTTGATATATATCTGAATAGATTGAAAAAAAAAAGGTTATAAAGTAAAAAGATAAGGAAATTGAGGAATGTATGTGATTCCATTGTTTGAGGGATGAGCAAAAGTGAGAGAAAGGGCAATAGTGTAGAAAGTAGTTGGAGGGACACACAAAATGTGACGATCCGACCTGGCAAAGCGGACTGAAGAGGTCGGGTATAGCAAAGCTTTTGGCAAGCTTCTAGGATGACAGATTAGCTAAGATAGTGGAATGTGGGGCACAAAAATGAATCAAATCATATGTTGAAGCAGAGAAAACTAATCACTAGATGCGCCTTTTGATGAAATGGCCTGGAGAGTTGAAAGAACTCCGGGATTAAGCATATTCACTTGAGGGAAATCTTAGGATGGGTGACCTTTTAGGAAGTTATCCATTCCACAGACAAAAGGATCCTGTCCAAATCCAAGGTGGGGTGGAATTGGCTTGCTTTAGAGGGATAATTTCTCTAGTGATTGGAGTCAGGGCGTGACAAAAAATGTATTCCCAAATTTGGAAAGAGTATGTGAGAAATGGCTTATTTTCTCTTCAGCTATGCATTTTTATCTCACAGAACATATAGAGCATTTAATTCTAATTTTTATATAATTCATAATTTCTTTATTCCCAAATCTCTATTTACTTTCCAAATAGGTCAAATTGATTTCTCTGTATTTTCCCCCACGCTTTCCTATTTTGTTTTCGAACATGGTGTAATAACTTCTGTCTGATTGGACCTTGTGATATTTTAAATGTCTGAAAAGGTCTTGCCACAAAACCTCATGTTGTTAAAAGGCAGTGGCAAAAACATGGACTTTGTAAGAAGCAGGCAAAAGGATCTTATATGGAAACAACTGTTATTTTTGAAACATATTACACGATCCCTTCTGGATGGACCAAACATCATAAGATCATTGATCTACCTGAATTCTATTTTCATGATGGTTGATAGAACATATTTTTTTGACTGAATTGTTTTATGGGCTTAACTAAAGGCTAAAGTCATGTGCAGTCGCATTTGGTGTTTTCTTAGACATTTAACACAGTCTATTTGAGTTGACTAACTAGCGTAGTCAGAATTTAGTCTGATATCTTCAATTTTCTTTATTTACCCTGATATAGTTACAAGTGTATGACATCATAATTCCAACTTAATTCCTTAGATGCTTAGACCTTTGTGATGCTTCTGTTAGGTGGTTAGTAATGCAGTGAATCTCGAGATGGAAAATGACAAGAATGTTGAGGATAAAGTAACACAGGAGGCATCTATTCCTTTGCATGAGGCAGTTAGCTCTGAAAAAGGTGAATCTGAATCAAGGTCCATTACAACATCTGGCATTGGAAAAAGTGAATCTAAGACAAGGTCGATTCCTCCACCTGGCACAGGGAAAAGAATATATGAAATAGATCCAAGCTTGACAGGTTTCCGTCAGCATCTTGATTATCGGTGAGTTATGCCTTCACTTACTAATATTTTTGAGTGGTCCTTCGCAATTACAAAACTCTTTTCTCCTCATTTACAATGCATGTTTGCAATGATTCTGTAAAGAACAATACTAAAAGATGTCACATTATTTAATTTCATAAATTATGTTTATTTTTGAGCAGTTTTAACACTATTCTGTAATTTTATAGTCTCAATTTTTATCAAATAATTGAAGATTGTAATTGCATGTGGCATAGCATGCTAGTACCTCATATCCTTCTGCCTTGCTTTTGCTTACGTTTCATTTGAAGTTATCTTTATTTGATTTTTTTCCACTTCAAATAGTATAACTAAACAGAAAATAATCATGTCTCTACAAAGGAAAACTTTGACACCATCCCCACCTACTTCTTTGAAATATTTTATCTGAAATAGTTGGTAAAAGAATCATACTGCTTGCTTAAAATCATCAAAATTACCCAGCTGAAAACCAAGGAAATTTAAATTTTCCATGAAAGAGGGATCTAAAATATGATTTCTCATTTTATTTGTGCAGTTCAACAGAGTTTTTTTTTAGTATGATTGTCTAAATCTAAGGTTGATGTGTTATTTAAAATTCTTTCTAGAATGAATAATGTGCTGCAATAGTGCTTAGTTATCCTCTTATTAGACTACATATCTCTTATTTATGTGCCTTTTTTGTTCATTTATATACTGCTTCTTGTCTGAGTTTGTTTTAAATTGCGATAGTTCAGATATTATAGTGGTATGGAGGGCGGAGCATATTGAAGTTGGAAAAGAAAGTGAAAGGCAGAGTTAGGGCAATGTGAGGAGTAGTAGAAAATGATTTAGCACCCCTATATCTTTTCTAAGATGTAGCTCTAAATAGAGTGGAATAGAGGAAAATGATCCATATAATGGATCCCAATTTTTTTTTTTTTTTCCTGTATTTAGTCTAATTTCTTCTCCAATTACAGTTTTTCCCAGTACAAAAGACTGCGTGCAGAAATTGACAAGTATGAAGGTGGCTTGGATGCATTTTCTCGTGGCTATGAAAAGTTTGGTTTCACACGCAGGTATTAATATTTTTCTGATCCCTGCAGATTTAATTTTTCTTACCTTTTCCATATCAATATTTTAGCTTCTATATGTCCATCTTTTATTTACTTCGATCTATATTTTTTGATATCTAATTTAATCCATAATTTTTTATATCATTGTTTTTCATCTCATTGAACTGTAATTTGAAAAATATTGAAAAAACCTCTGATGTGAACAGCAGTGGAAAATATAAAGAATTACTTTATATATAAAAAAGGCATAGAATGTTCTATGTTTAAATATAATATGTTCCACAGAAGTGTCATTATTGTGATGAGACTTGAGAAAATTATTCGGTAGAAACAAGGTTATCAAAATAGGCTTTTTAATTAGAATTAGTGGACAACCCACAAAATCGAATAGTAAAACCATAAAATTTTTCAAACTGCAGTAAAATTTTGCAAACCATCTAAAATAGAACAGCTTCACGAACATATGCACAACCCACACTTCAAAAATACAATGCATATTAGCTATAGTAATATTTGCTCATTCACCCTAATCTAATAAACCAAGTTCAAAAAATCAAATATAATGGAAAATATAAATTACAATAGACTAAAATTAAAATCTAGAGATATTCATTACAAAAAGAAATAAAATTGTTCAAGTTGGACTCCCTAATTCCATTACAAGATATTGTTTTTTGGCTGATGCTTTAGGGGCTTTTATATGGGTTTTAAATTGCAGAAATATTGATAAAGATCAGCCCATTTAGTCAATTTTAGTGCCAAGGTAAAATCTATCTAATTTTAACAATTTTAATGATTTTATTTCGATTTTACCATGATTTTATGAAATTACGATTCTTTGTGCAAGTTGACACGTTCTTCTGTATTAAAATTGTAAACTCATACAAATTTTACGAGTTGAATCGCGATTTTGATGATGTTGCGTAGAAATATTGATAGAAAACCTTATCAGTTCATAATGTAATCCTGACTGTTGTGAAATAATTCTTCTTGAGCTGATTTTTTCCAACTTTACTGGTTACCAAATTTTAGTTTTTCTGTTTGTTACTTACGATTGAAATTTGAGTTTTTTTTTCGGGTGAAATGACTAGAGTTTTCTCTCATCTTATTTTGTTAAAGGATTTAATAGTGTGTTCTATTCCAGTGATTTTGGAAGGGACAGATCCTTCTACCTACAGTCATGACTTTGATTAGGCAGATTAGTTTGCACTTCATTGGTTCAACTAAGATTGGTGAAAATAATGTACTTTGTGTTCTGGTGGCCTATGAAATAGATGGTCTTAGCCCCATAGGAATTGAATACTTTCACCTACTTTTCTGTGGCAATTGTTTATGGATTTTTTGCGCGTGACTGAAACCTTGGATATGTTCACTTCATGGATGTTACTTCAGTTATATGCATTTAAACCAAAAATAAACAATAAACAATAACTTTGAAATTCTACTGAATTCATTCTATCAATCAAGTTACCCTGAGTTAATTCTTGTCGCGTGCTGATTATAACTTCTGCATTCAGTGAAACAGGAATAACTTATAGGGAGTGGGCACCGGGAGCTAAGGTTTGTTCTTACCATTTCTTTCTATTTTGCGATTTTAAGCATTCAGTATACGCGCTTCCAGAATTATGATATTCTTAGGACTGTATAATCTCAGTATGGTGACATTTGAGTTGAGGTTTCGGCTTGAAACCCCATCTATTTGGTTGTGGTACCTGTATTACAAAACAAATGCACATGTTTAGTAGTCTGATTGTATAACTCTCCATTAATTTATTCACGGGGATGCTTTTTTTTTTTTTTGTGGTTCATCATTTGTGTCACAAGAAAAAATGTATTTTTGTTTTGTCAGCTGATAATGAGAAAGATGCTTGTCCTTTTCTGTTTTTCTAATATATTGTATATTTATATTGGTTTCAGTCGGCTGCTTTGATTGGAGATTTTAACAACTGGAATGCCAATGCCGATGTTATGACTCGGGTATGCTCCTGCATGGCTTGGTTGAGTTTTGCAATAAACCTTTTCCCCTTAGTTGAACTGATTCCACATATAGTTATTGTTGGAAATTTTGGTCTCCCTTCTTTCATCTTTTTTTATATTAAAAAGTTCTTTCTGTTCTCACTTATATTTTACTTGCAATGCCCTTTACCTTTTCCTCCTTAATTGATTCAATTATCTGTGTTCCCAAATGATAAATATTTTTTTTTTTTTGAAAACTGAACACTGTATGTTGATAAGACTCAATCTAGACATGGAACTAGGAAGACTTGTTTCTATGACAAGTATTTTAATAATAACTAATAAAAAAGCTTCATGGAGGAGATTGCCAGCTAAGAAATACTATAATTAAACTCTTTTGTTGCTAGTACAGGAAGTTAAGGGTTCATATCCCCTGTCCTCCTCTGTTGAATTAGAAAATATTTCTCTTCAGTAATTTGTTTGTTTGGCCAAACAGTCTTGGATTTTTTGATGGAACTATATTTTTATTTTCAAATGGTTGAATAAGGATCAATTATCAACAAGCATTTTCCAGGTCAATTATATTACATTCTGCATTTGGCACTTCTAGTTTAAATTATATCTGGCTCAAGTTCTGCGATTTTGCTTGTTCATATATGCTATTGTTTTTTTTTTTTATACAAGTTGCACATGGGAAAGGAGAATTAGCATTGTTTGATCACCTGCTTGCCATATGGTTAGGTTTAGACACAGTTCTCTCTCTCTCTCTCTCTCTCTCTCTCCTCAAATTATCAACAAGCATTTTCCAGGTCAATATATTACATTCTGCATTTTGGCCCTTCCTAGTTTAAAATTAATATCCTGGGCTCAAGTTCTGCGATTTTGCTTGGTTCATATATGCTATTTTTTTTTTTTTATACAAGTTTGCACAGTGGGAAAGGAGAATTAGCTCATTGTTTGATCACCGCTGCCTTGCCATATGGGTTTAGGTTTAGACACAGTTCTCTCTCTTCCTCCCTTCTTCATTCTCTCTCCTTTTTTCTTTTTTTTTTTTTTTTTTGGGGGGGGGGGGGGGTTTGGGTTGGGTGGGGTGGGTTTCAGGGTGGTGATGGTGGGTTTTGGATTGGGGTGTGGTGGTTTGGGGGGGGGGGGCGGGGTGGGGGGGGAAAGAGGTGAATGGAGTAATAAGAAGCTTGATCATATCAAAGAACAAGGGGGGGGGGGGGGAAAGAGGTGAATGGAGTAAGAGCATTGATCATATCAAGAACAATGTCAAAAACCGCGTCCAAGTTTCATCAATAATATGTTTCTATAATGATCTACTATTTACTTGCTACATTTCAATTCTCTTTCTTTTAGATCCCCTATAATGTGCAAATTCCTCGCCTACCTATGCAGAATGAATTTGGTGTTTGGGAGATCTTTTTGCCAAATAATGTAGATGGTTCACCACCAATTCCACATGGTTCTCGAGTGAAGGTAATATTTCTCAAGAATGAACTTTGGAATCTTACTATACAGAGTGTAACTTTTATACTTTAAATTTGACTCTCACTGCTTATCAATTCTTCTCCTGTATCTACTTTTCCCCTTTTCAAGCAAATAAAATAATCTGGCTTCTCTGTCCTTCAAGTCTGAAGATGTATTCAAATATTGATAAATAGTAGCTTCTAGGAAGGTTGTTACTTTTTAGTTGTTTTGTTGAACTTGCTGGAAAAGAATATCAAGAAAAAGAGGAGGTTGTATATAGTTAGTGAATATCTTGTGAAATCAAGCAACTTTGACAGATGTTAAGAGTGAAATTTTGTCTTTTATCTGCATTACCTACAATACAACAAATAATGCTAATATCTGAATCTGTAAAAAGATATGATGCTCTTATTGATAGGATAATGAATAAGTGCTCATCTTGCATGAAATTAACATTATACCTTCTTTGCTGGGTGACAAAATTCTCCTTAAATTATCTGTTGCTGAACTGCTTGCCCTGAAACGTGTTGATACCCATCAACATATCTGGCATAGGCCATGGGTTCAAACTGGAAATGTCCATCCGAGATTGTTGGTGTTTTTTTTTATTAAATATCTATAAATGAAAAAATTTCTTATAAGATAAGGAGGGAAATTACAAAGAGAAGGATGGTGCAAAATTATGCAAGAGAAAATTAACAAAGCCCTATTTTCTCTGGATATTTGTTAGAGTTACATCTTTATTAGCTATTCTCTATCTCAACAACAGAACTGGCTGTACTTGTGTTAAAACCTAGTGTTTCTCTCCGGTTAAGTACTTCAAATAACTGCAATGTAGCATAACCAATATGTTTGTGCTTCTTTCCCTTTAAAGTATACTTAATATCATATGCGATGTTTGTGCATGTGTGCAAAGAGGAAAAAGAGGGGTTGTTGTTGGCGAGTCTACTTTCTGCAACATGTTTTTCACACTTACTAAGAAGACATCATGTATGATATGGCATCATTTTATCTTCTTGCATTGAATTATGATGAGATCTCATGTTAGCAGTTGGGAATCATTATGACTTGGTAAAAAATACTAGCTATATTAATTAAGGTCTTTGAGTTCATGCAGTGTCGCCATTGAACTACATTATTCCAATATATAAATATTGTGAATCTAAAACTCCATATCTGAGTCATAAACCTTAATTTGACCATACAATTGTAGATACGCATGGATACTCCATCTGGCATCAAAGATTCTATTCCTGCCTGGATCAAGTTCTCAGTACAGGCACCGGGTGAAATCCCATACAATGGCATATATTATGATCCACCAGAGGAGGTATGTTTATTTCTTTTTCTTCTCTCTTACTTTAACTGGGAACAATTATAGAAGTTACTGATTTGGAACTATATGTTGATAGCATCTGGAGTTTTTGTCCAGAAAAAAAGCAG
>NW_023591377.1:61958-134366 GCF_014843425.1 Jatropha curcas | reverse complement strand
AAAAAAGGAAAATAAAAGAAAGAAACCTAGAAATCAGAACCAATTGTTTTAAAAAATAAGAAAGGTATTTTGTATTATTTGTTCAACTAGGAAAGAGATGTTTTTTACTCCCTGTTAATCTTGATGTTTTGAGATTTAAGGGTAGGAGCAATTTAAGGTAGAGGGAGAATATTGCTTGAGCAGAAAACGAGAGAAAAAGAGAAAAGAAAAAAAAATAATATGATTTGACATTTTATTTATTAAATGTTCCAAAAAAATTAATTGCAGTCCAGCTTTTAGATCGGAATTAACAAGAAATGGATTAATAGATTTTTTCATTATCAATAAGAAATTAATGTTATTTTTAAGTGATAAAAAATTGAAATATAGGATTGTTTTTTCCGCTTACTCAAATAAAGTTTATATAATTTTTTAGAGTGAGAAAATTGAAATATAAGATGAGGAACCATTAAGAAGTATGGAGTTATAGTTCAGGAGATTACAGAGGAGAAAATAAAGCCTGACTTAATAGGCATTATTCAAATAACTAAAATTTTAAACTTATCAACTCAATTATTAAATCTATTTGGGCATATTTGCTTGATTTCCGAGCGTGTTCAATTTTTTCATATTTAAGATTTGAAATGATGAAAAAAATTCAAGAGTTTTCTCTTTTTATTCATTATCTTTGTTTTTTTTGAATTATGGGAATTCTTATTTCATTTTAATGATTAATTGGAATTGTATTTTTAAAATAGATATATTAGACCTTTGAAATTTAAAGTTTTTTTTAAATATTTGTTAAACAAATATAGGTACTTTGGAAATTTTTTGAATTTAAGTTGTTATATATTTATATATATATATTTGAGAGGAGATATTTCCATTACCAATATATTGTTTTAGCATTTGATTTTAAGTTTAAGCCCATATTAAGCATTTATTTATTGTCTTTTTGTAAGCCTTTTTTTAGCAAACAAAAAATCTTTGAAACAATTGGGAATAAAAGTTAGTTGCATTGTAAATACAATAATTGGGTATTGCAAAGCTTTAGTTATATTGGAATATACTTTTTAATTTAACTTGGAGTAGTAATAGTTATTTTTTTTTTCTCAACGAGTTTGATCTTTTTTATCACTTTCTTTTGAATAATAGTCCTATTTTTTTAATTTTTAACGCTAATAATAAAAATGAGAAAATGATTTATATGTAAATTTCAAATGAGATAAAAAAATACATGTAATATCTTATATTTTTTTAATAAAAAAATAAATAGTAATGAATTTAAATTAACAAAATTTTATTCAAATAATATATATATGTCCACGCCCGATGCACAAAATTACGAATAGAATATAAGATACTTAATTATCACATTTTAAAAATAGGTATTGAAATAAATCAAACCAAAAGAAAATTGAAATTAAGAGATAAAAAATCTCATAGCATTTATAATCTATTAATTCAAGTTGGATACTTTAAAAAGCAAATGGCACAAAACCTTATTTTAGATAAATAATTATTAAGTATAATATCCAACATTTATAGCATGCTTTAAAAAAAAGAGTATAAATGAAAAATGCCCTATTTTTTAGATTTTTCAAAAAAAAAAACCAAAAAAAATCTGCTATTTTAAAGGAGAAGTAGAAATGTTCATTTTCATTTTCAATAAATGTTATATTGCAAGACATGTAAACAAAAAAGAATTCATAAAGTATAAAACAAAATGCAATATAAATTAATCATGTATTATTCTATTAAATAAAAACTTATTACTTTAATATTATATAATAAAAAATTAAACAAGTTAAAATAAATATTAATGAGTAACTTCAACGTGCATCGAAAACGTCATAAAAAACTAAGTAATATTATAAAATCAACAAAAAATAATATGATTCATATTAGGATGTAGGCAATATATATAGGTCACTATATGCATTAAAAAAAGTGCTAAATCCACAAAAAATATATATTGAGTCTAAGCATACTAAAATCTTCAAACCATATATTCTAATGAAAAGTAAGACATTATAACTTTTAAAAATTCAAATTTTCAACCCAAAAAAAAAAGTATACATGAGTAATTCAGACACATAGTATGTAATAGAAATTTCTTAAAAATATGAAAAATTAAAATATTGTATTTTTAATTCTTTAATCTATATTGTTTTTCAAATATATAATTACCAAATTAAAGAATAATAAAATAAAATTTCAGTTAAAATGGAATAAATAATAGGATTTTTATTTTGTTTCCATTCCAATCCCGATATACCCAAATATTTTAAAAAATACATTCGATTTTAAATTCTGCATCCCAAAATTTCATTTTCCAAGAACATTTTGTTTGGAATTTACCCAATTTGGATTGGAATATTTTGATGAGATTTTATATTTGGATTAAAAATGACTTTCAAATTGATTATTGAGATTAGAAATATTTATATACCAAGTAACCACAAGATAATAATCTCAAACTATCTAATAATCCTAACACTCCCTCCTCGAAGTTGAGCGTGCCAATACTCAACTTGCACGATAAATAAAACCTATTATTACAAGTTCTTTACTATATGTACAATCCTTTCTTTAGTTTTCAATTGTTCTTTCTCTATATACAATGAGAAGAGGAAGAAAAACTAAAAACTATGACGAGGAAGGGAACAAAGAAACTAGAAAAGTCCCTATTAAACTCTTCTTTGATGAGTTAAAGAAATTTTACCGATCAAATAGTGTAAAGAGTTACCCAAGAAAAAAGCATAAGAATTATCATTACTTTCAGGTAGCATTCCTTTATATTGAAACTGGTGACATGAAAACAAGGTTGCAAAAATAATAGTGACAATTCCTTTCAATAATCTGAACTCCATCCCCAACCCATGGCATAGAGAAGCTTAGCAATCTGGTCTACTGAACCACCATTCACCCAACAATAAACTTCCAGCCTGAAGCTTCTTCTTTCATCTATGGCTGAGCTTTCTTTGTTCGAATTACCTCATACTTAGTTTCAAAATTCCATCCTCTACAGTTTCCTTAAGAATATGACAAAAAACGATGCTAGTTAAGGAAAAAAAACAAAAAATCACCATAAGAGAATTTAGGATTGAGAACTAGCGGAACACGAGCACCTTCCATTTTTTTACAAATAAGCATGTCCCCAAGAGATGGCCATCTATATCATCATATTAACCACTGCATATGATAACCTCGAAAAACCAACTATTCTCAAAAGAGAAGTACTTCTTTTGTCTACTTCAAAAAATCGACACCCGATTACCAATATAGTACCAGCAAAAGAAATAACAACTGCGAACCAATCACATTTAAGATAGGGATTGTGAATTAAGCAATTGTTGACCATGAGGGCGATCAACTTCATCAAAACATTTTAGTTGAATTACGATAAAAGAGGGCAGAAAATTGATTGACTAAATGAGGAGAGCTTGAGCCGTAAAGAAAAAGATAGAGAAAAAGAATGGCTGACGCCGAAGAAATAAGATTTACAGATATCAAAAAGATGAACAAAGAGGTTTTGAAAAAACAACGAACATTACAAACACCAATCCAAAAAGGTAAAACAAATTTAAGGATCAATCCAAATCAGGTAATCAAAATGGATATACTCCAGCAAACCAAAACAATCAATCATCAGGGTAAAGTGGGAAACAATCCACAAATTCAAGTAATCAATCAAGGTAATTGCTTAATTCAATAGATCTAAGCACAGATCAAGGTTAAGAGGGATAAAAACCCTAGAAATTTCAAATTCTAAGAGGGATTTAAATCCTATATTGATATAATCGGACCCAAAAGACCTTCAAAAGTAGAGGAAATATCATAAACCTAAGAGTAAACAATCTCAAAGATCAGATCAATCAAAGTAAATTATTAGAAACAAATCTTGAATCAAAAGTCGAAAATTTCTAGGCAAAAATCAACCACAAAACCAGCGAATCATTCAATGGGAATGAAAAAGAACGAAATTTAGGCAAGATAAATGGTAGTAAACACAACAAAAAAATTGAGAATCAATTCTGAACAAAAATCTGGAAAAAATGTAATGAAGCATCAATAAACGTCAATTAAATTGAAGAGAAGAAAAACGAAGGAAAGCCATGGAAAATGAAGGAAAAACAGAGAATATTGAGTAACCCATTTTTGTTTTTATTTTTTTGGGAGAGAAAAAAGAGGCTCTGATCCCGTGACGAGAATTTGATATTTTAGATAAAAAGAGTCTCTCAAATTGATTATTGATAGTACAAATATTTTTATATACAAATTAAAAACTACAGATAAATATTCTCAAACTAAGCAAAATCCTGCGTATATTTACAACCCCTGCACACGGATAAAGCAAATATTTGTTAATATAAAAAAAAAAAAAGTTACAATTGGAGATATAAATTATAGAAGATAGATAATATAATATATTGTGTTTGATTGATAATAAGCGGTAAGAGTGCTCACTTCAGGCCCAAACCATCAAAAATCAATCACCAGGTCCAGACACAGTATTCAAGATAAAAGCCCAGCCATAAACCATGACTATGTAATTTGGTAACTGCAAGGCTTAATTAGTAATTTCAGTAATTTCTTATATAAACGATCAATTTTAATCTTTCCTGCTTTCCAAAACCCTTACTGGAAGGGATCAGCTGCACAACCTCAGGCTTCGTCGATGTCTCTTTATTCATCTCCTTTATGGTTCCTGAATTGCAATTTTTGCACTAATCAACCTCTGTTATGACAGTATAGTTTCGCGATCACAAAACCTAAATTTAGCTTAGCCCTTTTCTTATTTCGTTCAAATGATCTACTTGTTAGTTTTGAGATGGAGCGTGAAGGTTACATAGATCTTGAAAAGATTTTTAAAGGTTTACTACCTGATTTAATATTGGACAGCCTTCGCGTTTTATTTTAATTTGATACTTTTTCTTTCTAATTTTTTTGTTGGGTTAATGTGCTGTGTGTATTTACTTCCGTATTCGTAGTCATAATTTTGCAAAAATTTTTGCTGAATTTCTTTGACTTAAAAAATTGTTAATTTGGGGCTTTTCCAGTAAGTTGTTGTGTCTTTGGAAAGATTTGAATCAATGGCTCCAGTTAAAGTTAGCTCCTTCCCTCCTGCTATGTTTCTTTCTTTAGTTTTTTTAATAATATTTGTGTATTTTTGCTAGTTTTGGTTAGCTTATCTGCCATATCTTTTTAACATTTGCTTGAAGATCATTTTTTTAAAAATTTTGTTATATTAAACTGAAAACTTATGTTTTTATGCTATCTTTTTTAGGATTTTCAAAATGGCTACTTTTCTGTGAGTTAGCTTTTATTGCTAGAATAGGAGCCTCTTTCCTTATGGTGTTGTCAGCTATTGTAATATGCTGCCAGCTTTTTCTATATGTGATTAGTTGTGGTTTGTAAGATTAAATTCAGAAAGAAGCAGTGTTAATGATTTAATTTATTTATTTGTAAGATATAAATTTGTTGTTTTTTCTTATAATGGTATTATCGTTTTGGAAAGGCGTGAATTTATTTATGTTATATCTATATTGGAATTCGAGGACAAGGGATTTTGGAAATGATTCATGATTTTAAATAGCTGTTAAGTTTAGCCCAATTTTCTCATTAAAATCCGGTTAAGATGAAATCTAGCTAATGGAAGAAAACCTGATGGAATGATTTGCGTTCGCTTGGCAGAGTACTAAAACTTATCCATTGCATGAAATAGGTTTTTTTGGCCTATTTTGATATTTCTTATTTATTGTTTGTGGTTATAATATGTATTAATATGCACCTACTTTCAGTCTGAAGCAATTTATTTTTCTGTATAATCGCGGGTTCCAAATTCATTTCCATTCTATAATCCCTCTTTCTGTTGTCAATCGTGTCAGTGATTGTATTTTTTTGTCTTATTTTGTTAAGTTTATTATGATTTTTGATTTTTTCGATCTTGAGCATGAAGTTTGAGAAGAACTTATTTCTTGCTTTCCTTATTTAGTTTTACATTTTCAACAAAAACAAGCTACATTTATGTTCCGTGGTTTTATCTTGTTGCCTTTAAAATTTATTCTTCAACTCTTGCAGCTTGATGGCTACCAAGAAAAACGGATCAAGGGCCCACAGGCCGTGAAGGCTTGCCAAGGCTGTGAAATTCAGGGACCGGCATTTAAGAAAGAAGCCAGGGGAAAGATCAGGACAAAGGTCACATTTCACCGTCCCAAGACATTGATAGAAGAGAAGAGAAACCCAAAGTATCCACGGCATCAGTGCGCCTCCAAAAAACAATTGGGACCATTATCAAATTCTGGAAAGTATCCATGACTACTGAGTCTGCCATGAAAAAAGGAATTGAAGATAACAAATACTCTTGTGTTTATCGTTGACATTCGTGGCTGACAAGAAGAAAATCAAAGATGCAGTGAAAAGAAGATGTATGTACATCCAGGACCAAGAAAGTGAAACACATTGATAGGTAACTGTTTTTTGTTTTGACTGAGTCCAATTGTTTATTTTCGGGTAAAATAATGTAACTTGGTATAGTGATTTCTGTTCATACTTTGACAGAAATCTTAATTAGTCATTAGTTATTTTTTCGTTAAATAGGGACTCTGTTGGTAGGTAGAAGTAAAAACTTCCTGTTATTTGAATAATGAAACTGTTCTTATGCTAATGCAGGGCCTGATGGAACAAAGAAGGCATTATGTTAGGTTGGACTCCAGACTATGACGCCTTGGGGATGTGGCAAAACAATTTGGGCCATTCCCATCTAAATGACAAGTTTTGTAGCTATAGATCTTAAGTAGAAGAGAAATCATGTTCTGATGACAGTTTTGTTAGGTGTTATTCCAGTGTGCTAGGCACACCAGTACATGTGTTGTTTTGTTTGTTTTTTTTTTTTAAACATATGTTGAAACTAGAATTCGTTAATTCTATTCAGTTTAAAATTTTTTTTGGGCATTGCCAATTTTAAATGAGAATCTGGAACCTTGGTCAAAGAAAGGGAATTAGTTAAATTTGATGTTTCTGTTGGAATCTATTTGGGTCAATGGATGGTTCTTTACCGTATTTAGGATGGCCTAGCGTTGGAAGAAGAAATTTTGGAATGAAAAATAATAACAATAAAAACAGGAGTGTAATAAGAGAAAAAGGGGAGGAAAATTTTTGTTTCAAGACCTAGGATGAAAGCTTTGGACAAAACCGGCCGGATTAGATCAATTTCCTATAAAAGGGAGACAAATTAACAAAAATTATAAAACCAATAGACAAATTAGAATAAGAGATTTTGAATCAAGAAAAATTTTTAAAAAATTATGTATAATTGAAATCAGATAACATAACCCGAAAGGGTCAGGAGCATGTACAGAAGTAAACAAGTTTCTTGGTGAAGGCAAAAGAACAGGCAGAGGTACTCATAATATCAGCAAGGGTTTCGGAGATTTTTAATATATAATAAATCAAGGTTCAAGAGGAAGCCCAAACCCAATGACATTCCTCAAGCATGACTAAAAACGCGGCAAGTCTATCTCAAGCCGTCTTGTGCTTGAATGAGGAGCTTAATCGATTGCAGAAAGAAAAGCTTGAGGGAAGCTAAGAATATTTTGGATGGCCAACCTCCAGGCGTGGACGATGTCTTCTTTTCCATTTCCATAAATTACCCCATTTTTCCCTCTGCTCGCCGAGGGGCTGACAATGTCGTCCGCTATGCATTTCTTGCCTTTCCTTAAGTGGGGGCAATTAGAAACAACAAAAAAATGACGAGATTGGCGGTAGGAGTTGGAAAAATACGGAGTATGATCTCTTCGTGGAATGAGTAGTCAATCAACATCGAAACAATTGTTAGAACAAAGGGTATTAGTAATTTGCTACAAAATTGACTCATTACAATATTGTTTCCGTAATCATTTTCTGAATTCCAACAAAGTATATTACTAATGGGTTATCAATTTAAATTGTTCTTTTAGGTCCGTCTGTGCTTTTTCTGGTTGTTGAATGAATGCCTCGCCTCATCCGAAACCTCCAAACTGCAAATTGTTTAACGTTTGGCCTCGTAATATGTCCTTGGCTGTTAACCTTCCGAATTCTTGTATGTTTGAAACATATTTGCATTAACAGGTCTGCTTTCTATCTGTTTTCGCGCAGGCTCGTCATCCTTTGCTTGGCTATGAAGGTTTCAAATGGATCAAAGTCAAATGTCAATTTTACTTAAATTTTTCCAGGATTAAGAATTTAGTTGTTGTCTGTTCTAGAGTCCATGAGTCTGTGATTTGGTCAGTTCTATTTTTCTTCTGGATTAAGATTTGGATGATGTTCTTTCCTCTGTAAATACATGAAGTAAAATTTTCGTAGATTTTCTTGAAAATGACGATTGCTAGCTGCTATATATGTATACATGTCTCTCCACCCATGCCCAAAAACTTTATCCACATACAATTGTACTTTTTTGAAACTAAATGGATAAATACTTGAATTTTTCTTATCCAATAAGAAATCAAGCATTGTGGGAATTTGCAACTTGCAAAACTCTATAACGAGCCAAAGAGAATGTTTCCGCAATGCAACAAAATACCTAAAAAAGAGGAGAGAGCAAAAAAAAAAAAAAAAAAAAAAGCAGCAAGAGAAAACTATCAAAGCCTCACATCTTGCAAAAGCAGAGATTTATTTCAGTAGATTATGTTATTATAGGTGCAGTTTTAGCAGGCATTAGGATTTGCCAATAGTAGGCTCAAAACAGCTTTGAACAATCCTTAAAGGCCTTTTCTTTGCCCAGGGCCTTTAATTTGGTCGGTGTTTCAGCTCAAAGTCACCAATGGATATAGTATTTTGCTGCGTTTCTTTGCAGACACAACCCCATCGGGCAGGGGATTGCTCAAGCTCAAGTATCGAAGTGATTTTCGTCAATCACATTCATCAATCATGTCCACCTTCGCAATCACACTGTGACTAAATTGAAGTTTTCTTTATCAATTGCTTCCAATCCTTATGCTTGAAATACTTGAATTGGGCTACCTGCCAAAAAATTAACATTCAAAAGTAGAAGACGTTAGAAGTTTTATCCGACAAAATAGCTGTTTTAGTAGTTTTTTATTAAAATATATTAAAAAGTTAACATTACATGATGTTTTTAATTATTAGTGAAATGATACTTCAATTTCTAAAAAGTTAGATCAAACCCTCTATATTAATCAAATACCATGAAAAACAGGTGTTTTGCCGAAATATCTCGCTACTGAATTTAAATTTAGGCAATTTAATTAAATGACCATCCTTTTCCAAAAATAACTTTTTTATGGGTTCCAGGCCCTCCATCTCCTCAAGGATTTCGACACTCTCAAAAAGCTTCTGTACAATCTTTGGTAAGGAGAGTTCAGCCTCCAAGGACCAAGGCCTTGCTAGAGCAGCCGGAAGGGATAGAGAGGTGACCACCCAATTCATAAGAAACACACCCATTATGACTATTAGGAGATTGAAAGTGATGAAGGAAGGAAATGGATTGAATATTGGTTTGTGGGTTCTTCAAATTCCTAACAAAAGAGTGTATTTATAGGCATTGTCAAACATAAAACATTATGATTGAAGTTGTTTATTTTGTTGGGATTTCTAGACTTTATGTTGCCTTTAATTTGATTCTATATGGCTTCTAAATCTTTTCATGAAAACAACATTGAATATATTTATAAGCAATTCTTATTGCGAAGTCTTATAGCTTTAACCTCTACTCGGATTATCGGCGAGACCTTTAGCTCAGATGAAATCTCCACACGAAGTCAGCGGGTCTTAACCCAGACATAGTCACCACATATGGTCATCTGGTCTTTAATCCCAGGTTTACATCATAGAGTTTCATGCATATTTATTCACATGTTACAACATTCACATCGACTATCATATTTGTAATTCATTTACCTCATCAAATATCTAATAAAACACACCTTCCGCCGTTTGTCATTTGGCCACAATATATATATTATTAAGTAGACAACTTGTCTTTAATAAGGTATCAAATAATCTATTATTTTGATGCAAGTGATATATAATAACGGTTGTTATAATCATGAAAAAAAAAAAAACATATTTCATATATGCATTGTAATTCAAGACTAAAATTTCAAAAAATTGGAGAGCTGCCATCTATTAATTGAAATTTTTGAGGTGAAAAGATAGCATCTATGAATAAATATAGTTGATTTTGTCTTCATGTTCATATTTGTATTCATTTATTTACCTATGAGTATTCCTAAATCCTTTTTAATATAAAACTAATCTCGTTTCAGAATTCATGATTGCTTCTCTCATAACTGATTTATCTAATGAAAGGTCGAATGTAACTTTTTCTTTTCCTTCAAATTTACTGATGGGGATAGGAAAATGTAATCAATAAATATATATTACTATTTTATTGACTTTTAATTATTTATTGTAATATTTTTAATATTAAAAATATGATTTAAATCTATTTTAATATGATGTAATTAATTAGTTAACTTTAAATTAATTATAAAATACTAAAATTTTTAGCTTGAATATATACAATTAAAGTATACTTTATTATAAAAGTTTAGATTATTTATTTATATATAGTGTTTAGATTTATAATTTTTTTATTATATATTTTGCAAAAATGTTATAAAAATTAATTACATCTTACATCTATCAATTTGTAATACAAAACTCTAATAAAGAAATATATCATAAATAAAAATGTGAAATATGGAATGTTTATAATATATTTATAATAGAAAACTGCAACAAATATTTTGAAAAGTGTAAAAAATTGGAGAGATGTTCATGGGCACGAATCTAAGCATATCCGAATCTCATTAAATATTATTCTTAGAAATTTTAAAAACTCATCTATTTACTGAGATTTTCATAGTAAATGTGTTATTTTCAAATGATAATCCTTTGCCTGAAAATTGTTACCATTCTCATCAAGCTTATATAGTTGTATTTATACAATGAAAAGCAGTGCAGGGTTCGGTATCGTTTGAACCCATGCAAGTCTCTTGCGATATAAAGTAATTCGGCACATTGGATAAATTATGAGAATTAACGATATTTTTATTAGGTATGGTTAGTGTTTTAAAATTGTCAGTTTCAATTTTAAAATTGTTGATTTCAATTATAAGGAAAGCGAAATCGAAATCAAAACTAAATCGTTTTTAGGTGGTTTCTAAGACAAATTTAGAATACGATTTTGATTTGATTCCACTTTTGAAACCTAAATTATTTCAAGTTTTTTAAAATTCTTTTTAAATTTGTAATTTGAATAAATAATAATAATAATACTATTTAAAAATACTAAATCAATTTAATAAAAATTGTAAAATTTTTTTAATTTTTTAAGAATATATTTTTTTCATAATTTCAAACTGGAACAGTTATTTTTAAATCAAAACCGTTGGTTCCAGTTATAAAAATAAGGAATCAAAATCGAACTTTATATACATAATTTTGATTACGATTTAGAACCAATAACCATTAATAATGGTTTTGTGCTGATTTTAATCAATTTGATTTTTAAAATCGAATGGTGTTAGATGGCTAAACTTTTTAGCATAAGACATTTAAATTTTATGCTTCTACGGGAATTATTTGCTCAATGTACCGGTAGGTACTGAAATCTGACGTTGAGTTTTTAAATTTGGTGAAGATCATTGGAGAAAACTATTTTACTTTCGTACATAAAAAACAAAAATTTCTATTATTTAAGATTAAAAATTTAAGAGAGCATTTAATTTATTTTTGAAGAATTTATTAATCAAGTCAAATTACATTTTGGAAAAGAAAAATGAATGGCTGGGGATGTGAACCGAGGGATGTGAATGGCGAGCCAAAGAGCCATACAGGTGTCAACCTGGACCCGCGCCTCTTCAACGTCAGCCTATGACCAACAAACAACACAGACAGATTCTATTAGAGGATAAGCAAAGCGCAAGAACTCAAAAACGAGGATAAGCTGTCCACCACAAAAATTTTGCGGCTTCCATACTCGATAACAACAACACTCTCATTTCGTCCTCTCAGCTTCTACCCATTTCTCACAGCAATGGCTTCTCTACAAAATTCACCTTCACTTTATCGCACATTGTCTCCTACCTCTTTTCCTCAGGTCTTCCCTCCATCTTTCTTTGTATATATGCCTTTTAATGCACTTAATTAAGAGTTTTATGGGTTTGTTCTGTTGCTTTTTAGATAGGACTACAAACGTATCATAGCTCGTTTCCTTGCTGTAGAAGAGGCATTTCATTTATTGTACGGTCGGAGCAACCTTTGGCTCATTCTCAAGGTTACTTCTCTGTTTGATTAATTGCCTCAGTCAACGCCATTAGCTATGTCATTATCAATCTTGAGCGATGAGCATTTAGTTTGACAATTGGGATAATGTATATGAAATAAGCAAATTCTGACGGATTTCATTCTCATAAGCATTTGAAGTTTATTTAACCAAATTAATGTGTAATTATGTTTAAAATTACTTTACCATTTGATATATATTAGATGTCCACTGCACTTCAAGTGAATTTATGGAAAATGCTGTCCTTTACTGGCAAATTGGTTTTAAAAATTAAGGTCAAGGTAATAGGCATTTTGATTAATGTCAATGGTATAGATATGCCTAATGTTATGCGGGGTTACTTACTGAATGCTTTTTATTCTAGAGTGGTGTTTTGACAAGTATTGATGGTTCATTATTGGCCAACTTAACAGTTCATAAAGAGGCATAAGGTTTATTCTAAAATTCATTCATGTTGCTGTTGTTACATTAAAGTAAATGGTAGAAAAGACCACAGAAAATTCCATTCTAATGCAGTAATGCTTATATGGGAAAGTTGATATCAAGAATAACATGACTAGTAACTCATACTTGTGGTTGCTTGTTGTAGGAAATCATTTTTCAAGAATATTGTTTGTGAGCTATAAATATATTTTGTGGACATGGCATTTCAGCTGATTGAAATATTGAGAATAAAATCTAGCCATACCCTTGAATTTCCTTAATGAATTGAGAATTAACAACTTTTTGGAAACAAACCTTACTCAGACCAATAAATATAATCTCTAATATGATTTTCCACTCAATTGCATATGCAACAATTACAAGTTGATTATAATTGGTTCTGTTATTTTTTGTTTAATTTTGATCTACTTTTGCAGTTATATCAGCAAGACGCCAATTGATTGCTGTCAGTTTGATTGCTCCTTGGGTTTCTCTGGTTAACCAAACTCCATTATGTAAGCTTTTGTCATTCCAGATGTGAACTTTTCTGTTTTGCTTTTCTTATTATATTAGCTAATGAAATCCCTGCATCAAATTCTGGGTTTAGTAGTATATAGAAAGAAATCAATTGTTATCAATGCAGTGTGTTTGTACCTTGAATATTGATTGATATCCTAAGAGGACATCCTTGATATGGTTCAGTTGCTGCAGAAACTAAAAAGGGATTTCTCTTAGTCACAGACAAGAAAGATGGCTACTCATTCCTCTATCCATTTGGGTGGCAGGTATATTTGCTATATTTTTCCCTTACCTTCTATGTTCCTCTTCTCATGTCCATAATTTACACTGTTCATTTGGGTGTGCGAACAGGAAGTGGTCATCGAAGGTCAAGACAAGGTCTTTAAAGATGTTATTGAACCATTAGAAAGTGTCAGTGTAAATACAATACCAACCACCAAACAAGATATTCGAGACTTTGGACCTCCACAACAGGTTTCCATATGTTCTCTTGCATTATATGTATTTGTCAAAAGAATGGGAGGGTCCATTTTTTTATGCCCTTGCAAAGACATATAATGGTAGTTGATATATGTAACTGATAGAAGGTGCTAATTTTCACTGGTGCATATTCTCAGGTTGCTGAAACATTGATTAAAAAAGTTTTAGCCCCTCCATCCCAGAAAACAAAACTAATTGAGGCATCTGAGGTATATTTTCCAAACCATCCTGTTTCTTTTGAGTTAAATTTATTGTTTGATTTAATTTCAAATTGGCAGAAAAGCATCAGATAATATTTATTCCCTTTCCAACTGCTTCACCAAGCTTATAACTTCATGATGCTATAACCAGTAAGGTTATGAGGCTTTGAATCTATACTTTTATATTGTATATTTTCATACTAAAACCTATTTGCACAATGTTGATTCAAATGATGAAGAACATAAAGAATTTGGAATTGCCAATGCTAGCCATAACCAATTGGTTGTGTAGACTAAAAGTGTCCTTTTGCATCTATGATTCAACAGCTACAGGTGTTTACGAGTTTGTTTCTGTGTGCATGCGAGTACTTGTATTTGACTAATGAAGCTAAGGAATGGTAATAATTGTCTTTTGTGTCTATGCAGCATGATGTTGATGGAAAAGCTTATTACACATTTGAGTTTGTTGCGCAAGCTCCAAATTATACTCGCCATGCTCTTAGTACTATCTCAATTGGCAATGGTATGAAATTAATTCACAATTTTTGAATATGTTGTTGGGAATTGTATTATGCACTACACCTTGTTGTAATGCTTTCCATCATTCATTCACTGATATAGAATTTCTGAACAACTTCCTACTCTTAGCTCTCAAATACCTCATTGGTGGGATTTGAACCTCGGACTAGACCAAAGCCTCATTTACCTATGTGTATAGTTAGATGTGTCTTCTAATATCAGATAATCAGGACTGTTGAAAGTTATATGTTGTCATTTTCATTTGGATTTGGCCTTCATTTTTGGCAGGTAAATTCTACACAATAACTACAGGGGCCAATGAGAGGAGGTGGGACAAGATGAAAGATAAGTTGCACACAGTCGTTGATTCCTTCAAAATTTTCAATGTCTAAGTTGGTTGCTAGATCTTTACTTGGTCAAGAATCTTCTCCTAGAAGTGAAGCACCATATTTTGCATTTCTCAGAGTTTTGTTGGCCTTTAATTCTTATCAGCATGTATGCTGCTTCAATTTTTTTTTTCCCTTATTTTTTTCAGAGCTCTATGGAAATTTCTCTTTTAGGAAAATAATTTTCCCGCAACATTGTTCAATGCAAAATGAATATTTATTACTGACAAAACACTACTGCTACTGTCTTATTTTACATTTTAAATGAATTTTTATTTGTTTACATTAATGGAGGAAAAAAGAAGTTTGAATCAATTTTTCTAAGAGGAAAACTGAAGATTATGCCTTCCAGGCAGTGAAATATTCCCAATGGGGAAGGACACTTAAAAATATTTAAGTATGGTGTTGGAGATTTGTTAAATTCTCCTTTTTTTAATTTTTTATTGGATGGGTTTGATGGTATATTGGTGATATGTGGCTAATTAAGTTAAATCGGCTAATTTTTATTTGTTTGATGGTATATATTAACAAAATATTGACATAAGTACATATTATTTTGTAAGTAATCACTTCTAAAAAAAAAAAAATCACGTTTTTTATAAATTTTTTTTAATATTGGGAAAGATCTAAAAAAAAGGAATTTGAACTTGATCTATTGTCTGTAAATACACTTATGGCTTGGTGTGTTTATATAATTACTTGACAAAACACTACTAGCTGACTGGGTCATTTATTTTACATTTTCAAATGAATTTTATTTGTTTACCGATTAATGGAGGGAAAAGAAGAAGGTTTGGAATTCAATTTAATTTCTAAGAGGAGAACGCGTGAAGATTAACCTGCTTCCCAGGACAGTGGAAATATCCTTCCCAATGGTGTGAAGGACAACTAGTAAAAAATATATTAAGTATGGTGTTGAGGATTTTGAGTTAAATTCTGCCTTTTTTTTAATTTTTTTAATTGGATGGGTTTGAATGGGTAATAATTGGGTGTATATGTGGCTAATGTAAATTAAAAATTCGGCTAATTTCTTAATTGGTGTTTTGAGTGGGTATAATATTTAACATATTGACATAAGTACTATATTACATTTGTGGTAAAGTAATTCAACTTCATAAAGAAAAAAAAATCACTGTTTTTTATAAAATTTTTTTTTAATATTTGGAAAGGAATCTAAAAAAAAAAATATGGGGGAAATTTTTGAAACTTGGATCTATTGTCTGTAGAATAGCACTTATGGCTTGGTGTGTTTATAATATATAGTATTATAATATAATAACTATTGAAATTGCTACAACTTCGGGCTTATTTTTTACAGCCACTTCTAAAATTTCCGTTATCAATCATCTTTTTATTTTTAAAGAAGTTTAATCTTTTTTTTACGAAAAATCCTTTCAAATTATTTTACCCATAATAACATTTAGAGAAAGAGGTAATTTTAGTTTTGTTAACATCACCATTTCTACATAATATAGTATATATTATATATGTAGTAGTGACAAATTTACCTCCTAAGAGATATACATGAGGTTAACAAGAATATGTAGCAAAAAGGTATAGTACTATTAAATGTGATATGGACGGTGATTTATCCGAGGACACTTAGTCACTAATATCAACTATGCTTTTATTTAAAGGAAACCAATAACATTTTTACAAAAATAATATAAGAATAATCTCTCCCCGGCACAATACCCTTTTTATCTAAGTTGCTATGTCTTATAAAGATTATAGACACCCATGCTTTACTCTAACAAAAATATGCAACACTTTTTTTGTCGAGTCTGTCGTTAATCAGTAAATACTTAAGTTATGGACTATTTCATTCAGACAAAATATATGGTATATATATATATATATATATTACAAATTCCTTGAGATATTACAAGATATTAGCAAAAGTATATACTATTTTATAATTCAACTATCTTTTATTAAAGAACCATAACATTTTACAAAAATATTTAAAATATTCTCACACCAACATACTTTTTTCTAATTCTTAGCTTTAAAAATTATGACACCACTTTATTCAAAATTCCACTTTTTTTTCAAGTCTTGTTATCACAAATTAATTATGAACTATTTCATTCACAAATTGATTCAAAAAAATTTTTTATTATTGTTACAAATTTTTTTTTGAGAACATATTATTACAAAAATCTACTCTTTAAAGATTTTCACTTTTACAAATTTACAAACAACTCATTCTAGTCAATTTCTTGTTTTTATATAATAGTTGACATAAATTATAATATCAAATGCAAATTCTATTTTTAAATTTATATAATTTTATACATATTATTTTCTACAACATCTAACTTTTCTCTAATTTCAGCTTCAAAATTTATGCGAACATTTTATGCAAAATGCCAACTTTTTAACAATTCTTATCTCAAACTATTGATGATGCCTATTATGAATTATTTTTACCCCATTTACATATTTCATTTCTTGCATTTATTAATTTCATTTGACAAACTACACATTTTTAACTAATCCTTAAACATTAAAAAAAAAAAAAAGCATAATAATGCTCATGGTCATTGAAACTGCTCCAAAAAAAATAAAAAGTAAAAAAATAAAAAAACTTCAACTTGTTTGTTCTTCTGTGGCTTAAAATGATCTATGTCAATCAATTTTACTCGATTTTATTCGAGGTGACTCGTTTTTCTTGTAAAATCCTTACATTTATCTTTACATTTATCTCTACTAATGTCAACCCTAATCCTTCTCAAATTTAAGTTACAATAATCTCAAAATTATAAAATAAAAATCAGATCAGTTGATTGTAAATTCAACTTGATCGAGGACGCATTTAACTTGGTAAGCTTCATCATACAACACCTCCCTCGAAACTAAGTAAAAGCCGAAAAAATTTTCAGAATAAAGATTAGAGAAAACATGTTACATTAAAAGGTTAATTTAGGTCTATTTGGATAAACACAATTTTGACAGTCACAATAATTAATTTCAATCCAATATCTCAAAATGTTTAAAATGATTTTCATTAGTCTAACTAACTTATAATCTAAGTTGCATGAATATTTCGTGATACATAAATTATACTCATTCAAAGTTCATTTTTTTAATAAGAAAATCATACTAATGTTGACTAAAGAATAATTATTTTATGATTAGAGAAAAAATTTAATATATTATAGTGAGAAAATGATTTCATTATATTAATGTAATCCTAGAGTCAAGCCCAAAATTAGAATGTACTAGCATTAAATTACACAGTAGTTTCTCTCGTATAATGATTTATCACGTATTGCAATTAAATAAGTTTTAATCGCACTGAGATTCCAATTGCATGTTAAAAAATATAAGTAAAGATAAGTGAAGATTTAATTAATAAAATCAACAACAATAAAAATAATCAACCAACACTATCCATTAAAATTTGAAATAATTTTCAAAATTCAAAATTTTAATTCTTTTTGAAGAAATTCAAAGATTTAATTTTATCATTTTTACTAAAATTTTTTCTTTTTAAACTAACAACATCGATTTTTTGGTTTAATGATTTTTATATTAATTAGTTAAAGGCCCCGCGCAGTTCACGAATCGATTTCTTATCTAAACATAATATCAAATTCTAAGTAATTAGATTGATAATAATCTAAGCTTCTTGGTGAATTCATAGTTTGGTAAAATTTATTCCTCATTATTTTATTAATTGAAATAAAAATGCGAAACTTCAACGTGAATTTTTATTAATCAAGATTCTGAGATGTGTACTATACCACATATAAGCAAGTTATTTTAAACATTTTTTTAAAATTAAATTAATATAAATGTTGGCCGACATCATAATATAATATTTGTAGTAGAGTTTGGAGTTTAAGACAGCTTTTCATGAAGCGTTATCTTCATCAACGTTTAATGTTTTATAATTTTTTATGACACATATACCCATCACTTGTCTTTACATTGTTCTCTACTTTTATACCCTTTTTGTCATTTTATATTGAACAGCTAATTAAACAGTTATTTGTACCGAAGACTTTTATTCTAAACCGCTATATAAACAGCTAACCACTAGTAAAACAGTTAACAACTATTAAAACAACTAACAGCTACTATAACAGCTAAAATTACCAAACTGACCCGTTGCTTTCCTAGAAATGTCTTTTTTTTTTTCTTTTTAATTTCATCTTTTTATTTGCTTCAAATTAGTTTGCAGTTAGTCCTTAAATGGTCACTAATAATATTTTAATGACACCTATGAGTTGTGACTCAGTTGGCAACGCATGATGGGTATGTGAGAAGAGCTCTCAGGTTTAATCTCCGTTAAACACAACTGTAAGGAGAAGTGAAGAGATTTAAGTGTGACTAAGCCTTGAGTTGGCTTCGACGGTCCTAGATACCAGTGATTTACACAAATATAGTAGGTAATTCTTTGCTTTAAATTTTTTCTTGGAAAATGAAAATTAAAAGAACTTTATGCATATGTTTGCTATGCATAAATATTCATTTTAAATTTTATAGTTTTAATTTTGTTCTGAATTAATATTTGCTGCAAATCATAAACCGAAGAAAAGACCATTTTCAATTCCAAACCCAACAAGTAAGAGCATGTAAAATACTGAAAATAACTATTATGATGATAGTGATATAGTGAGGCAGAAAAAGATGACTCCTATACCTGTGAAACATAATACTCCTCTATCTCATACAAAAATCATTTTATCCTTTTTTACCCTTAAATATTAATAAAAGTCTTTCATTTAATGAACACTCATAAAGATTATTAGAAGAAAAATAATTATTTAATATGATGATAGTGATAATAAAGTGGGAGGCAGAAAAAAGGATGAACCTCCTCCTATAAGCTTGTGGAAACATAATACTCTGCCTCTAGTCTCATACAAAAGTAATCATTGTTATGCCTTTTTTAATCCCTTAATATTTAATAAAAAGTCTTTTCATTTAAATGGAACACTCATAAGAGGATTATTAGAAGAAATACATATTAATGTTAAAATGTACAAATTTTAGAATTTTATAAAATATTTTTGAAAGACATCTAAAAAAAAGGAAGAAATACCCAAGATAAAATGGAGGTCAAAAGAGAGGTAATTTTATGAGGCTCGGAAGCACCATCTAGAAAAATTACATAGGAGTGAGGACCCCACGAAAAAAAAAAGATTGACTCCTATACCCCTGTGGAAAACAATAATACTCGTCTATCTACATAACAAAAATCATTTTTAATCCCTTTTTTCCCTCTAAGATAGTTAAATAAAAGTCTTTTCCATTTAATAAAACACTCATGAAGGAGATTATTAGAAGAAAAACTAATTATTTAAAAATGTACAAATATTAGAAATTTTATAAATATTTTGAAGACATCTAAAAAAAAAAAAGGAAGAAATAAGCAAATAAAATGGGTCAAAGAGAGTAATTTTACAGGCCTCGGAGCACCACGTAGATAAATACATTTGTAGAGGCGCAGAAAAAGTATACTCCTATAGACCTGTGAAACAATAATACTCGTCATTCTCATACAAAAAATCATGTTTATGCCATTTTTAGCCCCGCTAAATATTAATAAAAGTCTTTTCAATTTTAATGAACAGCTCATAAAAGAATTATTAGAAGAAAAAATATATTATTTAAATGTTAGCAGAGATTTAGAAAATTTTGTATTAATAAAAGTCTTTCATTTAATGAACACTCATAAAGATTATTAGAAGAAAAATAATTATTTAAATGTACAAATTTAGAAATTTTATAAATATTTTGAGACATCTAAAAAAAAAAGAAGAATAAGCAAATAAAATGGGTCAAAGAGAGTAATTTACAGGCTCGGAGCACCATCTAGAAAAATACAAATGATCAACCATAAGCAAGATTTAGCAAGATTTTAAAAAGTTAAAACTCAAATGCAGTATATAGATATGAAGATCAGGACTTGATAAAATATAAAATAATATTAAATACTTGAAATTTCACGATATTAAGCATTCTATAAAACAGTTAAAAGTTGGTGATAATGAAAACAAAACATTGAAAAGGAATAGAGAAAGGACAATAGCAAATTAAATATTTCCCTATATAAAATAAAATTAAGATTGTACATAGTAAAATTAGTAAAAAAAAACAAATGAAAAGACTCGTGTCTCTCTTCTATATCTCATCAAGAAATCTCAATTTTCTATGTATTGTAGCAGTCAAAGTCTCAAGCTCTTTGCTTGATCTCTTACTCCATTCAGTTCCTCTCTTTCTCTCTTCAGATTTCTTTTATTTGACTTAAGACAGACCCCTTCTCTCTTATCTCTATCTCTTCCTCTTCTTGATGTCCTATTGGAAGAAATGGAGCTCTTTGGTATGCTTTTCAATGATAAGGTGAGTGGAAATCGAAGATCGATCATGAAGTTGATCAAGTTTTGTCACTTGACAAAACTTCTGTTGATGGTGAGTTTTTCACTTATATGAGACCTTGTCCTCCATATGTTATGTGACATATATACACTGATAGTTAGAAGTTTAAATTAGAAAAATATCCGTATAGGCTAACTGATAATAGTTAAATTTATTTGTTTATCATTGAAAAATCTATTTTAAATACAAATTAGATATAATGTAGATCTTAAAAGTAACATTTATTATATATTATATAGAGATAAGAGATAAATATAAAAAAATTGTTAGGAATCAGCTCTGATACCAGTTATTGGGCATCAGCTCTGATACCACTCGTTGGGCCCTTTCAACCGATTAAGAGAAAATTAACTCAGCTCTGATACCACTCGGTTGGTCCCTTTTCAAACCGGATTAGAAGAAAATTAACGGCCAGCGGGGAATAATAAACTTGTGACACCAGGAATATTTACGTGGTTTCACCCCTCACTGTTTAGGGCTACGTCCACCCGGGAACCAAAATCCGAAATCCAATTCTCACTATTGAAAATAGTAGGTATACAACGAAGAGTAATAACAATAAATAGTGAACACTCAAAGTGTTTTTTCCCAAAATAAACACTCACCCATAAATAATTTCCTCACTATTTTTTGCTCTTCCCCCTAAGTTTTAGGAAACCCATCCCTAAAGATTAGAGAAACTGCCTCTGCGGTGCTACAGTTTTTCCTTCTCTTCTTTCTTGCTCATGTGTTGATCGTGTTCTGCCGGTCTGCTCTATTTATAGGCAGGTTAACGCGGTAGGAGACAGTGTCTGGCCATATGGGTACAGACTCCTTGCCCCAGTGTAGCATACTCCATTGCCTTACGCATTGTTTGACCTACCTACGGTAACGGCGGGGATGCCTGTGTGTACAACTCCCCGTTGCCTGTTCCATTTTTGAACTGTCTATTATATTTTCCTTTCAAATTTAATTGGGTGGGTCCCACTTGAAGTGGCACACAACACACAACAAATCTCTCCCCTGCACACTCAAAGTGAGGACGTTACGCCATGCAATCATCCTGGCGGCTATAATCTATTAGATCTGCCGCAACCATCCTTGTAATCCGGAGCGCGCTACAGACCTTGTGGCAGGACAACGTCCGCCCGATCCTCACTTCGAGAAGACTTTCGACACAAGGCACCACTTGCAGATCTTTTTTCGGTCTTGGTTCTGTTGTTACACAGCAACTCTTTGCACGTTTCAGTAATCTTGACTGCCACGACACGGCTCCCCCTGCAAATGTGATTGGATATCCTGAAAATATATTTCACTGCAGTCCAGTGTTCCTTTCTTGGATTTGAAAGAAACCGACCCACTACTTCAACTGAGTGAGCAATATCTGGCCGTGTACAAATCATGGTATACATCAAGCTTCCACTGACCATTTCTGAAGGTGCTACAGAAACCTTCATCATCAAATCTACCAACCGAGATTTGGACGCATGCTCGAAAGCCCATTTCTCATTCCGACTGAGTGAAGCAATATCTGGCCGTTGTTAACAAACCATGGCATACATCGAAGCTTACCAACTGCTGAAGCATATGAACATCTTTTTTACATTCTCTCTTCTCATCGCATCCGTAGAAAGGGCAAACTGGGTTTAGAACTTGAATTTAAAGGTGATTAGTTTTAAAGAAGCAACTAACCGCTTTTAGCGATTCTCGCAGTTCTAGACCTTTGAAAGTACTTTTCTCAAATGTACTTCTCGTTGTGGACAAACCATAATTTCTTAGTTTCTTACGATTTCTTGTAAAATCTTCATGCCAAAGAATTATGCTGCTGGTCCCAAGTCTTTCATAGCAAAAGACTTACTTAGCTGTTTCTTCAAGCTAGAATTCTGACCAACAATCAACATATCAACCACATAGAGCAAAACCAATGTAGTCATCATCAGAGAATTTCTTCATAAAAAAACACAGTGATCTGAAGTAGTTTTTCTATAGCCATGCTCCCCTATAACAGACTCAAACTTCTTGTATCACTGTCTTAGTGCCTACTTCAAGCTGTACAGACTCTTCTTCAGTTTGCAAACACAATCCTCTTTTTCTACGAAACCCTCTAACTGCTCCATGTATATTTCTTCTTCCAAATCTCCATATAGGAAGCACCTCAGCAAACCTGGCCCACTCCTCCTTTTCTGAGTCGCTGGCCATGGCTTATTGAGATTATCGTCCTACCTCTGGCAAACAGTAGATACCTCAAAATCCACTTTACTGCTTACCAATGAGTTTTCCCTGGATTTGACATATACCTGCTAAGAACTCCCACTGCATGGCTAATATCTGGTCTCGTACAGACTATCGCATACATTAAACTTTCTATGGCTGAAGCATAAGGAATTTTGGTCATGTCTTTTCTCTCTTCTTTCGTCTGAGGGGACTGGTACTTGGATAAGCGAAAATGGCTTGCTAAGGGTGTGCTGACTGGCTTAGCTTCGTTTATGTTGTATC
Organism: Jatropha curcas; assembly: GCF_014843425.1. The sequence goes on along the minus strand of NW_023591377.1, from coordinate 110,700 downwards.
TTTGCAATACACGATTGATGTACTCCGCCTGAGATAACTCTCTCTCTCTCTCTCTCTACAAATAGTGGCCCACTCTGCTCTGAGTCGCTGGCAACCGTGCTATGTCTGTTGTCCACCTCTGCAAACACCGGCCCACTCTGCTCTGAGTAGCTGGCAACTATGTTATGTCTGTCGTCCACCTCTGCAAACATTAGCCCACTCTGCTCTGAGTCGCTGGCAACTGTGTTAAGTCTGTCATCCACCTCTGCAAACACTGGCCCACTCTGCTCTGAGTCGCTGGCAACTGTGTTAAGTCTGTCGTCCACCTCTGCAAACACTGGCTTGTGCAGAAATATCTTCAACAAACAATAAACCGTATACGTGAACAGTTAAGTATACGTGAAAGTGAATCATGAATAGTAACAGTATACTCGAATAGTAAACTGTATGCATGAATAGTAACTGTAACATGTGAATATATATGGTGTGAAAGTGCTGGGTTAACAGTGACGGCTCAGGCCAATAAGTAACTATTCACCATCAACCGCGAGTTACTATTTTACTATTCATCACTAAGTTCGATCTGCAACCGTCTTTCGCGGAGCGGACAACACCAATGGACTCTGTCGTTAATTTTTCTTCATCGTGGTATATTTAAAATTTTCAAAATATATCAGGATCCGGTACCCACTATCTGACCGGCTTGGGCCTACCGAAAACTTCGGCTCTGAATCAACTTGTTAGGAACATCAGCTCTGATACCGAGTTGTTGGGCCATCAGCTCTGATACCACTCGTGGGCGCCCTTTCAACTGAATTAATGAGAAAATTAACGCAGCGGAATAATAACTTGGTGACACACAGATATTTTACGTGGTTCCACCCTCAACTGTTTAGGGCTACGTCCACGGACAAATCCGAATCCATTCTTCCACTATTAAAATAGTAGGTACACACGAGAGTAATACAAAAATAGTACACTCAAAGTGTTTCCCAAAACACTCCATAATAAATTTGTCCTCACTATTTTTCTCTCCCTAAGTTTAGGAAACCCAATCCTAAATTTAGAAACTCCTCTCGCTACATTTTCTCTCTTCTTTCTTTCCTTCTGTGTGTTGTGTGTTCTGCCTCTGCCATCTAATTTAATAGCAGGTTAACGCGTAGAAATGCCATGTACAACTCCTGCCGTGTACAACTCCATTGCCTTTCCATTTGACTACACGTCAGGGAATGGCCGTGTACAACTCCGTTGCCTTCCATTTTTGACTTCCTTTATTTTCCTTTCAAAATTTATTGTGGGTCCCACTTGAGTGGGCACACAACCAACAACAAAAATATCTATGTAAAAAGAAATTGAAAAGCTCAAAAATTTGTCAAAAAAGGGATATATAGGAAAATGCAATAAAATAGAGTGCCAAAAGTCAACATTTTAAATGTTTTTTTACTTCAGGAATATATATATAATATATATAGATATTAAAAAGAATGAAAAGGAAAGTCCAAGGCACAAAAAAAAAAAAAAAAAATGCAACAAAAAAAAAAAAAAAAAAAAATGCCAACAAAACCAACCATTAACATATTCTCAATAGAAATATTCTAAGAAACGGACCGGTTATTGAACCATTTATAATAGAAACAGATGCATCTGGTGAAGGAATAATGTTGATGCAAGAGGGGCACCTATTAGCCTTTTCAGTAAAATCTTGTCTCCAAAAAACCAAAGACTTTAAACATAAGCGAAACCATAAAATAATTCGAATTTTGCTGGTTGTTTTAATTATACCTTAAATGCAACATTTTTCTCTTAATACACTAAAAAAAATGGCAATTTGCTACCGATTTAAAAATTGATCGCTAAAATAAGATTGTGACCGATTTGCGAGAAGCTATAACGGTTGCAAACTAGCTGGTTGCTAATTTGTTAGCAACCAAATATGAATGGCGATCCCAAATATGCAACCGACTCTATCGATTGCAAACGTAAGAGTGGATGTCGGAGAAGGATCTTCCATTGATTTTGGAAACATCCATCGCAGACACAATCTGTTGCTGTTCTGTAGGAAAATGGTCGCTAATAGTAGTTGCAAAGGTTGCAAAATAGTCGTTAAGTGGTTTATCGAATTTTTTTATGTAGTCTCAGATCGGTCACAAATTTATATTACAGGCAAAAAAAATAAAAAATAAAAAATAAAAATCTCAAGCACATGTTAGAAAAGCATATATATACATATTAAATTATACACAAACTCAAAAAGCTAAAATTAGCCGAAAATTTGTATACGGCTTAAAAACATAAAAAAAATATAACAAATAAAAAGATTTATGACTTGTTTTAATTGTTTTTTTAATTGTTAAAATAAGTATTAACAAATAGAAGCTAATACATAAGTATTAACATTTATCATAATAATTATTTTAATTGTTAAAAGTCTTATTGATTTAAGTAATTAATTTAAAAATTAAGTAGTAAATTAAAAACTCCTGTTGTCTTTCTGTGACACTCTCTTTCTTGTGTTCTTTAAGATTTTATTTCTAAACCACCGCTAACTGTCTTCTTTGGTCAGCGGTGGTTTCTTTTCATATTTCTCTATCGTTTTTCTTTATTTTGTTTAGTTTTCTTTCTAATTATTTACAAACCTATAATCGTTTGATAGATTATTTTAATAATATATGTGGCCCATATAATTAAAGGGCTGATTTTTAATTAAGGTGGCCCAAGATGATGGTTATTGGGCTTAATGGGATGAGGACCAGTTAGAATTTTAATACCTTTCCTCTACCTTATAAAAGATCAAGGAAATCAACAGTGTAGGTTAAGAGAGTGTGACGGCTACCTTAAACACATAGCGGTGATAGATTGTTTGAGAGAACATGAAAAGAAAACTCCCGTTGGAGTTGATAATTTTCTGACCATTAAGAGAGAAACTTACAGACAATAGGCCAGAGTGAAGAAAGATAAATCTACTGTTATGGTGAGAATCGAATTGCCGCAACGAGGTAATCAGTAGCTATGGATCAAGGTACGATTTCGTTAACAGTTTTTCTATTAAATAATTTCTGGACAAAAACGATCTAGGTAGCATTAAAGTTTTTATATGTGGTATCAGAGCCTGGTTTGTTCTAAATTTATTTGATAGATTTTGTATTTAGCTTGATTAATGGAAATTAATTTCGTATTATGAAATTGTTTTAATCTGGTAAAACGAAGCTAAAGTTATAGAAATTGGAAAACTGTTTGTTTTCTTTGTGCTTTCTAAATTATTCTGCTCTAATTTATAAAAGAAAGATCAAGACATCATATTGTATAATGTCATTAAAGTTTTGAGATCTTAATTTAATCTCATAAGGTTCTGCATAATTCAATGTTTAATGAATGGGAACTTGTTAGTCACCAAAATGACATTGTTTGGATTTATTTAGACATTTGATTATGCAGTTTTTCAATTGTTCATAACATGTGATGTCGTTAAATGACATAAACGATAAAATTGAACAACTAAGATCATTGATTATAATGTTATGAGGTTACCCAAAGGTAGACCATTACTTATAATCAATGGCGTCAAAGAGACCTATCATTGTATTTTATAAATATGTATGTATACCCAAAGGTAACATAGATATTTTCTTTCTATATTATTGCTAAAACTGGACTCCAAAAAGGAACACGGGCGTGCTACGGACTCCAGAGAGTAGCACGGGGCGTGCTGCAATGAGCACGGGCATGCTAGAGACCTCAGAGAGCAGTACGATTTGTGCTATAATTAGCACAGGTGTGTCCTGAACCTCAGAGAGTAGCACGGGCCGTGCTGTAATATAGCACGGGCATGCCTTTGCTCTTTAAATGACATATCCATTCGCAAGTTCCTGTGCATCAATGAAGGTCTATTAGAGTATTTTATTGATTAAAGCGATGTGTTTAAGTATTACCCAAACATGAATTTAAATGCATAATTAAGTTTGTTATTTGTTTGAATCCAATTAAGTTTTTTCTCAAAGTGTTAATGTATGAGTATATGTATTATGCTGCAAGTTTCTTCTAATATGTTCGCTATGGGCACTGGGTTGATTAAGTTCAATGGATTGAACTATGCCGATTGGTCTGAACAATCCATTATCAGTTAGGAGTTCTGGACATGGATCTAGCATTAGTCTCTGAAAAGCCAACAGCCATCATAGAGACCAGTACAGAAGCTGACAAGTCTCATTATGAGGCTTGGGAACGGTCTAACAGGCTGAGTTTGAAATTAATGAGGATGACAATGGCTGAAAATGTTAAGCCATCAATGCCCAAAACGGACGATGCTAGAGAGTACATGTTGAAGATTAAGGAATACTCCCAATAAAATGTTAAGCCATCAAATGTCCCAAAACGGACGATGCAGAGAGTACATGTTGAAGATTAAGGAATACTCCCAATCGGAATATAGCTGAACAAATCCATAGTAGGGTCCCCTTAATGAGTGAGCTAACGACGCAAGAAAGTTTGATTGGTCCACAAATCCATATCATGATCATGTGACTAAGCATAAGAATTTGGCGGCCCAGATTGAAATCGATGGGTATGGATGTGAGTGAGTCCTTTTTAGTTCCATTCATTATCAACTCACTCCCTCTTTGAGTTTTGGGGTCAGTTCTAGGTGAATTACAACACCCTTAAGGAAATGAAACATTCAGAAATCAAAGGCATGCTGAAGGCCATGCTGATACAAGAGGAAGGGAGACTAAAGAAAATGAAGGAACACTCCGTCAATCTCACTTTTCATAATGGAGCTAGTAGCAGCAACAATAAATCAGGAAAGAAAGGCAAGAGAAGGGACAAATCCCCAATGAAGGTGAATGAGGGCCAAATCCGTAAGGAGTTGAAGTGCTACTTCTATAAGAAGAATGGTCACTTCAAGAAGAATTGTCTGAAAAGGAAGATTTGGTTCGAAAAGAAAGGGATTCCTTTCAATCCAACCTATAAACGAAACTGAAAAGTTCCTATACATGGGAAACAAAATGAAGGAACGAATAGATGGAATTGGGACTTATAGATTGATCCTGGACACTGGTTGGTATCTGGATCTTGAAAAATGTCTCTATGTTCCTGAATGTGCTAGAAATTTAGTTTTTGTAGGGAGGTTGGACAATATTGGTTTTAGGTTGGACAATATTGGTTTTAATTTCAAGATTGGTAATGGTGTTTTTTCATTGTATAAACATAAGTACTATTATGGTTCTGGTACTTTGATTGATAGTTTTGTATCATTTTAATCTTGATGTTAAATTTGTTGTATCCTTGTTTAATTTTGAGCACAATATAGGCAATAAATGTAGTGAACAAAATAAATGTTCTGCTTTCTTGTGGCATCAAAGTTTAGGTCTCATATCCAAAGAAAGGATTTTGAGATTAGTGAAAGGTGAAATCTTACCTCAGTTGGATTTTACTGACTCGGATGTGTGTATAGATTGCATTAAAGGTAAGCAAACTAAACGAACATTAAAGAATCCAGCCATAAGAAGCAGTGAATTACTAGGTCTTATACACACTGATATATATATGTGGGTCCTTTCGACGTTCCCCTTGGGGGGTGAAAAGTATTTAATCACTTTATTGATGAATTTCTCAACGGTAATGGTTTATGTATATTTGCTAACAATGAAAAAGTCTATCTGTGGATATCCTGTGAGATATTCATTAATGAGGTAGAGAGGCAATTAAATAGAAGAGTTAAAGTTGTTGAGATCTGATAAAGGTGGTGAATATTTATGGTAAATTTTAATGAAAATGGACCAAGTCCATTTGCAAAGTTCCTTGAAAGTTGAGGCATATGTGCGCAATACACAATGCCGGGTACACCTCAACAAAATGGTGTAGCTGAAAGGCGGAATCGTACACTTATAGAAATGGTTAGAAGTATGTTAAGAAACAATATTGTACCTTTATCATTATGGATGCGTGCATTAAAGACCGTTGCATATTTGCTTAATAAGGTTCTTAGCAAAGCAGTTCCTAAGACCCCTTATGAACTGTAGACAGGAAGGAAACCTAGTTTAAGACATCTTCATGTTTGGGGTTGCCCAGCAGAAGTCAGGATATATAATCCACATGAAAAAAAAGCTTAATGCTAGAACGGTTAGTGGATTTTTCATAGGATATCCTGAAAAGTCAAAAGGGTACAGATTTTATTATCCTAACCATAGTATGAGAATTGTAGAGTGTGTAGAGTCCAGGTAGATGCTCAGTTTATTAAAGAAAATGACCAAATTAGTGGGAAGTGGTGAACCACGTAAAGTGGATGTGCAAAGAGATTCAGATTTGAAAGTCCAACTCAGGTGGGATTTTCCTAATGTCTCTTTCTTCGATTGTTGTTCCTCTGGTTGGTATCACGGTTTAACAACATGGTTTGGAAAACAAAATAACATTCCAAACCCATAAAATGACCATATAAATGATGAACCAGTAAATAATGAACAAGTCACAAATGAGCAAGTGGTTCCACAAGAAATGACATTACGGAGGTCAGAAAGGTGAAGAAGGCCAGCTATTTCTAGTGATCATGTGGTGTACTCACTTGAACATAAATGTGAATTGAGCATTAATAAGGATCTAGTCTCTTTCCAGAAAGCCATGGAATGTGATAATTCTCGAAAGTGGTTCAATGCCATGAAAGAAGAAATGAAATCAATGAGAGATAATCAAGTTTGGGACTTGGTTGAGTTGCCTAGGAGTTCAAAACAAGTTGGTTGTAAATGGGTTTTCAAGACCAAACGGGACTCTAAGGGCAACATTCTAATTCAAGACCAAACGGGACTCTAAGGGCAACATTGAAAGATATAAGGCCTGACTTATTGCTAAAGGTTACACTCAAAAGGATGGCATTGACTATAAAGAGATTTTTTCTCCAGTTTCCAAAAAGGACTCTTTAAGAATTATTTTGGCTTTGGTAGCTCATTGTGATCTAGAGCTTCACCAAATGGATGTAAAGACTGCTTTTCTTAATGGGGACTTAGAGGAAGAAGTATACATGGACCAACCGGAAAGATTTGTGACAACAGGAAAAGAAAGTTTAGTGTGTAAATTAAAAAAAATCAATATATGGACTGAAGCAAGCTTCTCGTCAATGGTATCTTAAGTTCAATAACACCATCACTTCATATGAGTTTACAGAAAACACTGTTGATCGGTGTATCTATATGAAAGTCAATGGGAGCAAGTTCATTATGTTAGTCCTATATGTTGACAACATCCTTCTTGCTGCGAATGATGTTGGCTTGTTACATGACGTAAGGGTTTGCTCTCTAAGAACTTTGGAATGAAAGATATGGGTGAGGCATCTTGTGTGATAGGGATAGAAATATTCCGTGATAGGTCACAATGATTATTAGGATTGTCTCAAAGAGCTTATATTGACAAGGTTTTAGAGAGATTTAGAATGGAAAAGTGCTCCGTAGGAACAATTCCAATTCAGAAAGGAAATAGGTTCAGCGAAATGCAATGTCCTAAAAATGATTTGGAACGTAAAGAGATGGAGTCTATTCCCTATGCGTCAGTAGTTGGGACTATTCCCTATGCGTCAGTAGTTGGGAGCTTAATGTATGTTCAAACATGTACTCGATCGGATATTAGTTTCACAGTCGGAATGTTAGGGCGATATCAAAGTAATCCCAGGATGGACCATTGCAAAGCTCCAAAGAAAGTACTTAGATATTTACAATGCACTAAGGATCATATACTCACTTACAAAAAGTCCACCCATCTCGAAGTGGTGGGATACTCGGATTCAGACTATGCCGGTTGTGTAGATTCGAGAAATTTTACATTTGGCTACTTGTTTCTCCTAGCTAGCTGGAGGAGCAGGTTTCATGAAAAGTGGGAAAGCAGTCTGTCATTGCTACTTCCACAATGGAGGTTGAAATTTTCTATGGGCATGCTTTGATGCCACTGTTCCACGCATTGTGGTTGCACTCTTTGGCTCAAAGTCTAGGCTTGTCTGACAGTTATAGCTTAGGACCGTTTGAGAATTTACTATGATAATTCCGCAGCTGTTTTACTTCTCTGAGAGTGATAGGTATTCTAAGGGTGCAAAGCACATGGATTTAAAATATCTACTCTGTGATATATGAAGAAGTAGCAAAAACACAACCAGTGTCCAAAAAAATTTGAGCATATCGGAACTGATATGATGACAGCCGGTATCCCGCTAACTAAAGATTCCATTCCAATTTCTTTCACTGGCCATGTTGAAAGGCATGGGTGTTATAGAAAAGTCCTTGTTAGCATGATATTCAAAACTGTATATATAGATTTTACTATGGTTATTATGTGCTTCATATTATTGTGACACTTTGGAAATTCCAAATTAAAGATGTGTTTTTGCTTATATTTGTTATCCACACTATAGATGTATACAGGTGAATGGTTTAAGTGAGATAACAAATAATGTTGGGTTGACCAAACAATGTATTATTTGTTCATTCATTTTTCTCAAATTTAAGGATTTATGGAATTTGAGGATGGTTCTATGATATATGGAATGAATCATGTCGAAATTAATGACTTGTGACCGCCATAATCCAAATCACTTCAATTCTAATTTCAATTCTAATTAAAGCTAATATAATAGATTCAAGAAAAGCACATGGGCCAAGTGGGAGATTGTTAGATTATTTTAATAATCTATATGGCCCATGTAATTAAACGATTGGTTCTAATTAAGGTAGCCCAAGATGATGGTTATTGGGATTAATGGGATGAGGACCAGTTAGAGTTTTAATACCATTCCTCTGCCTTATAAAAGATCAAGGAAATTAACAATGTAGGTTAAAAGAGTGTGCCAGCTATCTCAAACACGTAGCGGTGATAGATTGTTTGAGAGAACGTGAAAAGAAAACTCCCGTTGCAGTTGATAATTCTCTGACTGTTAAGAGAGAACTTACACACAAAAGGCCAGAGTGAAGAAACATAGATCTACTGTTACGATGAGAATCGAATTACCGCAACGAGGTAATCAATAGCTATGGATCAAGGTACGCTGCCGTTAACAGTTTTTCTATTAAATAATTTCTGGACAAAACGATCTAGGTACGTTAACAGTTTTTCTATTAAATAATTTCTGGACAAAACGATCTAGGTAGCATTAAAGTTTTTACATCGTTTGGAATAAAATTTGGATTTAGTTTCTCAGATCTGTAGATCTTGAGTGTTTTTGCTACCCTTTTAGTGGGGTTATTAATTTCTTTTCTTTCATGGGGTTATTTCCTCATTGTTGATGAGTTTTTATGTGGATCTTTTTTTTTTCTCAGGTAGTTTGAAAGACAAAATGGATTGTTGATTGCTTGTGGTTGAAAACTTCAGATCTTCAAGTTCTGGTAAGATTCTTTTACCAATGGAGTATGGTAGTGTGGTCTGCTCCTCTATTAAACTCTTCTCTGAGCGTCAGTTATAACAAGTTTTCGAAAAATAATATTCGGGACAATATTGTGAAATGTTTCTTTTGTCGTCCTATTTGAAAATAGAGCAGTTTTTACTTGGAAGATTAACCTCTTCTGGCAATATCAAGAACATCTCCAGACAGAAAATTTCAATTTTTTATATTTATATTTATTATTCCTATCGGAATATTATTATGTACTCAACTTATTTTCATTATAAATTATTAAGTTTTCAAAAAAAAAAAATATGAAAACTTTAAAAATATTTAAAAAAGTTATTATTATTTTCAATCGCATCTGAAAACAACTCATAGTAAGTTTTTATAGTTTTACAGTAATATTATTATAAGATTTTTTTTAAAAAACAAACATTATTAATAGTTTGAAATTTTCAAAAAATAAAAATAAAAAGGAAAAAAAGTAAAGAATTATTACCAGATATAAAAAAAAGTAGGAATTTTTCAAAACAAAAAGTAAAAATATAGAATTACTTATTACCAGATTCAAAAAAAAATAATGTTATTAGGATTTTCAAAAAAAAAAGTAAAAAAAGTAAAAAGATAAAGTTAGTTATTACCAGAGTTAAAAAAAAAAAAAACACAGTTAGTAGGAATTTAAAAAATAATAATAAATAGAGGAAAAAAAAAATAGTAAAAACAATTGAGTTTATAGTGGATGATAATTTTATCAATTAAAATTTCAATGGTTTGATTTTGTGAAATTCATATGAAAATTTTATTAATTTTAGTAGAATTTGAGTAAACCACTTCCAATTTCATAAAATTGAAATCTATATATTTTTTTTTTTCATTTCAAACACAAAATTTTAAATTTTCAAATGAATTCTATAAAATTTTATAGAATTTTTTTATAGGAAATTCATTTATTTTAAATGGTTCTATTAACATGAATGCTCAACAATGTACCAACCCTTAAAAAAGAAATTCTATAAAATTTTATAGAATTCATTTATTTTAAATGGTCTATTAACATATGCTCAATACCAACCCTTAAAAAGAAAAAAAAAATTAATTTTATTAGAAGTAACTTGTGGTTTTTTTTTTTTAAAAAAAAAATATGTAAATGTGCTAATATTGCTAGTATTCGATAATTTGCATAAATTATCAATTAAAAGATATTTTTCGTTCACATATGAAAATTATCTTTACAATTTGACATGTGAATTTGGGATTTTGAAATTTTTAAAATTTTAGAGGTTATTTTCTATTTTTTAAAATTATTTTTCATTTTGATATTTAATTAAAATATTAATTTTAGTTAAATAGAAAATCTCATGATGCCGGGTGGAATTCTATTTTAGCAAAAGGAAAAACATTTGCAATTTAAAATGTTTAGCACTTACAAACTAAGATTATTCAATAAAAAAAAAGTCAACTTTATCATTTTCAAGACCTAATTTGTAATCTTATCATATTTTAGTAAGTTTTATTCTGGTTGAACAAAATTCTTGCTGATGTATTTCAGACATTTTCCAAATCACAGAATATCGTTTCCCTCTGACGTTGTCCAATGCAAATGAATATGATATACTATAGCTACTGTCTCATTTGACATTTTAAAGAAGTAAAATTTTATTTTCTTTATATTAATGAAAGAAAAAAGGTTTATTATCAAAGGAAAAACCATATATCATGCCTTTCAGGCGGTAAAATATTACCATTGGAAGACAGACTCTTAAAATATTTATGTTGTCAAAATTTTTGTAAATTTTTTTTTTAAAAAATAAAAATTGTTGGATGGTTGATAAGTACATTGATGAGTGCAAGGTGGCGTCAATGGCTCCACTACTCCCTCCTCTAGAGGTTGCCAAGAAACCTTTCTTTTTTTGTCTGATTTAAACAACCTATGTTAAAATATATATTTGCAATTTTATAATTTTAGGATACTCAAATAATAAGACCAAATCCTAATAATTTACACTCAGAGCCACCAAACACAATCTTATTAATAGGTTGGATTTTATCCATTTACAAAGAATAAATTTTATATATACACACACACACACGTAAATATAACTTAATTTAAATTTTTGATATTTACGGCTAGAATATTATTATTCAATGTAAATTGAAAGTATGAGAACATATTTGTTGCATGAATCATCATCACTTGAAATGTTGTTTTCTTGTCCTTCTTATGTTCATATAAGACATTATTTTGATTCTCGTCCTTTAGCCTCTCTAGTCTCTCTTTCCTTAATTATGTCCACTTAAAATAACGAAAGAAAGAAATGTCAAGTATTTATTCAATATATCATCCACAAAATTTAATCACTTGCAACAAGTCGATTGCTTAGAAATGTCAAATAATATAGCTTTTGCGAAACAAAGATGTTTCCACACAATTTTTAACATTTGTAACTATTGCTAGAATTGAAACTATTGGATGGCTAATACAAATTTAGACTACAAGATAGCTAAACCAATATTCCTATTAATGAAACAGAAAAAAAAAAAAAAAAGAAAAAAGAAAGTGATATAGTTTAATCATACAATGCTTGCTTCAAACTGTGCTAAAACTTCCATAAATATAAACAATCCTCTTTGTGATTAGGAGAATTAGTAATCAAATTTATTTATACTAGCAAATTATAGTTTAAGTAGAAAATGAAAACTATGGTTTAAATAAAAAATAAACCTTTGCGTGTGAAGCTGCTGGGATTACAATCCTCCCCTTCATAGTAAGCAAGGGTGCAGACTTTGACAAGAGAATATCTACGGACGATACTCATTTTACTTGCATCATTCAAGTCCCTTTGCTATAACTAGTGTTCAATCTTTTAATCAAATTTTGAAATTAAAGATGAGAGAAGGCTTATCGCATTTATTTTTGTTTATGAAAATGAGTTTCAAGATAAAGACTAATCGTTTGATCACTCACCTTCGGTACTAATTTTTATCCATTCAATATTTTGTATAAACATATTAATTAATTTCACCCAATATCTCAAAGTCTTTAAAAAAAATTGATGAATCTAATTCATAATCAAGTTGGATGAATATTGCATGATAGGTAAATTAGTTTCAACATAAGATTTGCAATTTTAATCACCGTTACAAATATTTGGTATAAGAATATCATATAAATGTTGCTAGTTTGCTAAAAAAAACTGATTAATATCATTTGTTTTTAGTGTTTCGTGGGAAAACATTTGAGATGTGATTTTAGATTTTGAAACTATTAAATTTTTAGAAGTTATTTTCTATTTTTCTTAAAATTATTTTTCAATTTTGATATTTAACTAAAATACTCTCATGATGCCGGGTGGGATTCTTTTTTAGCAAAAGAGGAAAAACAAAAACAAAATTTGCAATTTAAAATGTTTACCACTTACACTGACTATTCAATAAAAAAAAATTCAACTTTATAATTTTCAAGACCTAAATTTTAATTTTATCACACTTTAGTACGTTTTATTTCATAAAAACGTGCAAATGATAATGGTTGAGCAAAATTCTTGCTGATATAATCCACACATTTTCCAAATCTCAGTATATCTTTCCCCTCTGACATTGTCCAATGCAAAGTGAGTATAATATACTATTGCCACCGTCTCATTTGACATTTTAATGAAGTGAAATTTTTATTTTCTTTATTCCTAAAAAAAATTATTTTCTTTATCTATATATATAAAAACAGAGCAGTTTGCATTATATAGAAGTCAGTGTAAGCCTTTGAAATTGACAAGTATGAGGAGGACAATAATTATTTAGCACGATTGTAAGAAGATAAAATGTAATGACAGCAATTGTAAGGAAATAAGTTGTTTTATATTTTTTTAGATAATATCTTTATCATGATAAAATCTATTAGTCACATCCTATTAACATGATGTATTACATTAAATTAAAATTTAATTAAAATTACAAATAACCCAAGCTATAAAATAAAAAAATTACTTAATTTTTTATTTTAATAATTACCTTGGTGTATGGATAATTTTATATATCAGAAATTAGATTGCACGAACATGAAACACGAAATACGGAACGTATGGAATATATGATAATAAATAAAAAACAAAAAATAAAAAATATTTAATTTTTTATTTTAATGATTACCTTGACGTATGTGGTAGTCTTATATACCAGAAGTTAGGTTGCACAGATACGGGACACAAAATACAGGAACGTACGAGATATGATAATAAATAAACAATCATTTATAATAAATAGAAAATATAAAATAAATTTTTTTTAATTTTTAATTTTAATATCATTAATTTATAATAAATAGAAAATATAAAATAAATTTTTTTTAATTTTTAATTTTAATATCATTAGTTTAAATTAAAATATATATAACCCAAACTATAAAATAAAAATATTTAATTTCTTATTTTAATGATTGCCTTTAACATATGGATATATCAGAAATTAAATTGCATAGATACAAGATACGAGATAGGGGAATATACGGAATATGATAATAAATAAACAATCATTTATAATAAATAACAAATGTAAAATGAAAAAATAAGTAATTTTTTATTTTAATATAATTAGTTAAATTCTCAAAATTATTATCACTTTTGAAAAATCTATATCTATCAATATAATGTATAAAAGCAGGGTAGTTTGCTTTATATGGAAGCCAAGTATAAATAATACATTTTGCTACTGGACATTCTTTTGGATTATAGAATGACGGATATTGGAATTCACATAATTTAGCACAATTATAAAAATTGTAAAAAGATCAGTTGTCTTATATTTTCAGATAACTCTTCTATCAAGATAATATCTATAAAAAAAAAGATTACCCTTAGTATTTAATATATTAATATAAATTTATTTCTTCTTACAAAATAATTAATAAGTAATCCACATGCTGAGAATGCGAAAAAACGATACATTACTATTAAATAAACAATATATAAGCAATTTAAGAGTATAAATTAGAGCATACAAGATACGATAATTTTTGAAAAAGTAAGACAGATACGATAATTTTTGAAAAAGTAAGACAATAATATTTCAAATAAATAAATAATAGTTTATAATAAATTATAAACATAAAATAAAAAAACTTAATTTCTTATTTCAATGACACAAAAAATATTTAAAAATACTTATACTTATTTTTTATGGGTAATAAAAAAATCTTGGTTGATTAGCTTGGTCTATAATGTCGTCTCATATACCAGGAGCTGAGTTGCACAGAAACAAGACACGAGATACGGAACGTAAACGATACGATAATTTTTAAAAAAGGTAGGACATTCACTCGCTTAAAACACACTATACTGAATAAGTAATACATTAATATTTTAAATAAATTAATATTTTAAATAAATAAACAATCATTTATAATAAATATAAAATAAAACAACACTAAATTTCTTATTTCAATGACACAAAATCAAATTAAACAAAACACTTTATTTGAATTGGTAAGTTGATTAGCTTGGTGTATAGAGTAGTTTTATATACTAAGAGTTAGGTTGCATAAACACGAGACACGAGATGCAAGAACGTACGAGATACGATAAGTTTAAAAAAGGTAGGACATTCATACACTTAGAACACAATATGCTATATAAGTTATATATTAATATTTCAAATAAATTTCAAATAAATAAACATTCATTTATAATAAATTATAAAGACAATAAAAAAACTTAATTTTTTATTTCAATGACACAAAAATAAATTAAAGAAAGCACTTCATTTTTTATTGGTAATAAAAAAACCTTGATTGATTAGTTTGGTGTATAGAGTAGTCTCACATACCAGGAGCTATGTTGCATGAAAAGGAAATACGATAATTTTTAAAAAAGATAGAACATCCACACGCTTAGGACGTAATACACTTAATAAGTAATACATTAATATTTCAAAAAAATAAACAATCATATATAATAAATCATAAGCATAAGATACATATAGGAGGGAAAAAAAAAAAGCAGGAGATGGCTTTTACTATTGCATACCTTATGAAAAATTTCGCATGATACTTCAGAAGACATATTTTAGCTTCGCAACTTTTCAGCATATCTCAATAAGATACAAATTATCATTTTATTATATAATTTTACTATTTTTTAATGATGTTATACAATACTATTTCATTTTTTAATATTACTCTGCGCATCGTGCGGATTATAAGGGAAAAAAAAAAGCAATTATATTTTCAGTTACTATCATATTAGAGGAAAAAAAAATTAATATTAATAAGTAAAAACTATTTTATTTAAAAATAAAAAAAGAATATGAGGGAAAAGAATTCCCATAATTTTCTCTTCAAATTAGTTTTCTCTTTTCAAATTAGAAGAAAAATAAAAACTATAAAATTTAAATTGTAAAGAAAAGATAATTTTTATTTTCTTTTATATCCAGAAAATATGTACTAAAAGTTTGTTTCTGAAAAAAAAGTTTTTCTGAAAAAAAATTTAGTCCCTTCTTATTTTTTTTGATTATTCATTAATAAAAAAGATACAAAAATAAATTAAAAAAACACTTCATCACGCGATACGGGTATGTATGCGATACGATAATTTTTTAAAAAGTAGAAAATCCACACGCTTAGGACACACTATACTAAATAAGTATAATACATTAGTATTTCAAATAAATAAACAACCATTTATAAAAAATCATAAACATAAAATAAAAAATACTTAATTTCTTATTTCAATACGATTAGTTAAATTCTCAAATTATTATCACTATAGAAAAATATATTAATAGTATGTGTGTGCATGTTTTGATGTAGGTCATACCAGGGGTGTCAAAATGGGTCACGACACGCAAACATGATTCACCTAACACGTGAAATAAATGGGTTAGGCTTGTGGTTAAACGAGTTCGTGTTATAAAATGAATTACTCATTTATGACACGAATATAAACGTATTGTGTCGCAGGTTGACATGCGGATTAGTCGAGTAATCCGTTTATTTAAGAGTAAAGAGGTAATTTTAGTGTTAGATATAAATACTCCAATTAAAACCTATTTAAATTTTATTGTTCTATTACTTTTTTACTTTAATTATGAATCTAATTTATGAATTCTTAAAGAATTAATGCATTTTACGTGTAAAATTTTATTTTTTAAATATGTTGAGTTAAATAAGTTTTAAAAGTTAAAAATACTATTAAGTAGGTTTAAATGGATCGTATATAAGTCAAACACATCCACTTAACCTATGAATGATATTAAGCGGTTACACGAGTTGTATATGGAGTCAATACGGACCCATTTAACCTACTTATGATATTATTAAAAATACTATAAGTAGGTTAAATGGATCGTATATAAGTCAACACATCCACTTAACCTATTTATGATATTAAGCGAGTTACACGAGTTGTATATGGATCAATACGACCCATTTAACCTACTTATGATATTAAGCGGGTTAAATGTGTCCTGTTTGTGTCAACCGTCTAATTTTCGTATTGTGTTTGTGTTGAAGTTATAAAAAATTATTATTTTTTTTAATATTGTTCCACGCATCGCGCGGATTCTAACACTAGTATTAATAAAAGAAAAAAAAAAAAAGCTTAATCATTATCAAAGAAAAAGCGAAAGATTGTGCCTCTCAGGCAGTAAAATATTACCAGTGGAAGACAGGCACTTAAAATATTTATGGTGTCAAAATTTTTTGTAATTTTTTTTTTAAATTTGTTGGATGGTTGATAAATACATTGGTGATTGGAAGTTGGTATCAATTGCTTCAGTATTCCCACCTCGAAGGTTGTCAAGAAATTTTTTTTCTTTTCTAATTTATACAAGCTATATTAGAATTTAAAATTTTTAATTTTATAATTTTAGGATACTCAATAATAAAATAAAATCCTAATAATTTACACCTTGAGCCACCAAATAAAATCTTATTAGTATATGAGATTTTATCAATTTACAAAAAATAAATTATATATATATATACACATAAATATAACTTAATTTAAATTTGTGATATTTACGCTGGAAACATTATCGTCCAATGTAAATTGAAAGCATGAGAACATATATGTTGCTTGCATGAATGATCACTGCTTTCTTGTCCTTCTTATGTTCATCTAAGCGTTGTTTGATTTCCATTCTCTAGACCCTCTATTTTCCCTTTTGTTAATTATGTCAATTAGAATAACAAATGAAAGATATGTCACATAGTTGGTCAATGAATAGGCACATATTGTAATAACCTGCAACAACAAGTTGATTGCTTTGAAATGTCAAATAATACACAGCAATAGCTTTTGAGAAATAAAGATTTTCATTTGTAACTATGGCTAGAGTTGTAACTATTGATTGGCTAATACACATTTAGACTACAAAATAGCTAAGCGAATATTTATATGTCTAAAAACAAAATGGTGAGCAAAGAAGCACTCCTTAATGCACAAACAAAAAAAAAGTGATACAATTTAATCATACAATGCTAGCTCCAAAATGTATTAAAACTTCCATAAATATAAGCAATCATCTTTGCAATTAGTAGAATTAGTAATCAAATTCATTTATACTACAAAATACAGTTTAAGTAGAAGGGCCTGTTAGGCAATACTAGATTGTTCTAGTAGTTATTAACTGTTTTAATAGTTATTAGCCGTTTTACTAGCTGTTAAGTGTTAGATGCGAGCTGTTTAAATAATGGTCAAAAGCGAATGTGTTAGATAAAAATAACTGTTTGATTGGCAATTAAATTTAAAATAACAAAAAAAGACATTAGAATTTTCACTTATAGATACAATTAAACTCATTATAAAAAAAATGATGATTTCACTAAACTTAAATTTTCAAATTTTAAGGGAGCAAAATCTGAAAAGTTCACTATTTTATGAATAAAATTGGAAACTTTTAATATTTTAGAGGATATTATTTTTGGTAACTTTAATTTTTAATATTTGCTTGAATTCAAATTCAAATATATAAACAAACATTATAAACAAGCCAAGCATAAAAAAAAATGACATAAGATGATAAGGGAAGGGTTGATTTTAAATTAATTAAGATAGTAAAATAAATTTCAATAAGAAGGCGTAAAACGGTACACGTTAGATGGATAATGTTTTAGAAAATACTCTTTGATCCTGTAAAAGCTACTTTATATCTCACATTACCGAATGCAATAATCTAGAAAAACAATGTTTTGACTAATTTAAAATAGTAAAAGCTATTTAAGTTGTTGCCAAACACACCAAAAAAGAAAACTATGGTTTTTTCTTTAAAAACATTTGTGGATAAAACTGTTGGGATTGCAATTCTTCCTCTGTAGTAACCACTAAGTGCACATTTTGACAAGAGAATATACATGGACACACTCACTTTACTTGCACCACTCGAAACCATTTGCTTTTCGCGGCTTTAGATCCTTTAATCAAATTTGAAGATTAAAGATGAGAAAAGGTCTATCACATTTACTTTTATTTATGAAAATGAGTTTCGAGTAGCAGTTTTATCACTCATCTTCAGTACTAATTAATTTATAATCAAGTTTTATGAATATTGCATGATATGTAAATTAGTTGCAACATAAAATGTGCAATTTAAATCACCATTACAAATATTTTGTACAAAATTATCATACAAATGTTGCTAGTTTGCTAAAAACAACTAATCAATATAACTATGTAAATTAACTTTTTAATATATTAGAGAAAATGATAATTTTGCTTCAACATCTCATTTTTTTTGTAGTGTTTCGTCGGAAAACATTTGCTAACGGCTTATCCGGACATACTTAGTCCATTTCATCATTTTTTTTTTTTTAATACAATCTCCCCTTCTCACCTTCATTGATTGTACCCAACTATCACAAAGAAATAAGAATTGTATAATAGTTTGACAAGTGTACCTAGAGACAAAATTGCTATGAAAAATTTTTTTAACATAAATATTGACAATGAATTTTCCGCTCAAGGAGAATGATACCTTTTTTTATGAATTCAAAAATTTTATAGTAACATGTAAATTTTTTAAAAAAAACTTAATAAAATATTTTACTAAAGCATGATTTATTATATTTCAATTTTTAAGTAGTGGTTATTTTAAAATAACAACTATTCAGTAGTAAATATATTAAATAGATATTATAATAAATATAAATGGTTATTATTATCTTTAAAATAATAGTTTTAGTTAATATTAAAATGGTTATTATATTAGATTATATAACAACCATGTAATATATTTTGATAATTATTAACCATCAGTTAGTATTTTATTTAATAATAACAATTTATTATATTATAATAATTATTAATAATTTTTAATCAATAGTTCAAATTATATTTTAATAAACTTTAAAAAAAATTTCATTGTCAAGTTAATTCATTTTATTTATTTATTTTTAACCTAGTTTAGAAATTTCATTTTGCACTTTAACTAGTTTTATTGCCAACTTACACTTTTTATAGTTTTAATATCCTTATGTAAATGTTTTCCGCTCTTTTAACAAAGTACGTTTTTCGAAATCGAACTTGTATTCTCACTCTTACAGGAATTGAGATCACTAACCACCTCAACTAATATATTATTTGGTAAATTTTAATTAACCTCTAATAACTGAACAATGTAAAAAAATTAGTACATGATATTTGCCGGAAAGGAAACTGCCAAAAATAAATGAATTTCACTTTCTTTGTGGTTCAAAACTATCCAAGTAGCCTATATTTACTTATGTTTGTGTCTAAGGGTGCATCCGTTGATTCCAAGTTTTAATTCCAAAAATCTTTATCTTAGAAATGTTAACTTTGGTTATAGCAAACCATAAGTTATCATATAAGAGGCGATTTGATCAAAATAGCATTAGAACGAAAACACAGTGGTAAACGAATAGAGAGGATAGAGAGAGAATACTAGGGTGTCGTTCTTATTGATGAAAAACCACATATATATAGGTTATAAATGGAACCTTAATAGAAAAAATAGAGTCCTACACATTAGAAAGATAGAGTTCATAATAATTAGCAATACAGACTTTTAGCCCATATATAACATTCACTAATTTTATAACAAATTTGTAATTTTATAATTTTAGGATACTCAAATAATAAAATCAAATCTTAATAATTTATACCTTGAGCCACCAAGTAAAATGTTATTAGTATATGAGATGTTATCCATTTACAAAGAATAAATTTTATATATATACACGTAAATATAACTTAATTTAAATTTCTTATATTTATGTTGGGAACATTATCATTCAATGTAATTGAAGTATGAAAACATATATATTGCTTGCATGAAAGATCACTGCTTTCTTGTTCTTCTTATGCTCATCTGAGCACTATTTGATTTCCATTCTATAGACTCTTTATTTGCCATTCTCTTAATTATGTCAACTAAAATAACAAAGGAAAGAGAAGTCACATAGTTGGTCAATATATCACGTACAAAGTGTCGTCACCTGCAACAACAAGTTGATTGCTTAGAAATATCAAATAATACACGGTAATAGCTGTTGAGAAATAAGGATTTTCATTTGTAACTATGGCTAGAATTGTAACTGTTGATCGGCTAATACAGATTTAGACTACAAAATAGATAGGTGAATATTTATATGTCTAAAAACAAAATGGTGAGCGAAGGAGCGCTGTTTAATGCAAAAAGAAAAAAAAAGTGATACAATTTAATCATACGGTGTTAGCTCCAAAATGTACTAAAACTTCCATAAATATAAACAATCATCTTTGCAATTAGTATAATTAGTAATCAAATTCATTTATACTACTCTCTCCTTTTTTTTTTTTTTTTTTTTTTTTGCAATTTAGTATAATTAGTAATCCAAATTCATTCATTTACTACTGCTCTCCTTTTTTTTTTTTTTTTTTTTTTTTTTTTTTTTTTTTTTTTTTTTATTTAGAGAAAATAGACAAAGCTTTTGGATTAAGAAAGTTATTAAATTAAGTTCTTCCCCTAAAATGTCCTTCATTTTATCATTAATTATGGGAACAATAGCTAACACAAAAGGCAGTATCAATAAGTGCATTTATTGGCTACTTGCATCATTTGAGCGTAACTTCTAACCTTCTTTATTAAATCTTTTGACTTTATTAGAAGGGGGACGTTTTACATAATACGTGCAAAAAAACGAAAAAAATTTTGGAAACAAATTAAAGGCCAAATTTTTGAAGTTATTCATTGAAGGCCACAAATTTCCAAAATTTTTAGCGAAAATGAAGGAGGAAAAATTTAAATTTTAGTTCTAACTTGTTTAAACTTGAATAATTTTCAATTCAAATTCAAAATTAAAAATAAAAATTTGGTTTTTCCAAATTTAAATGAAATTCAGAAAGTAGTGCCCAAATGCAATACTTTGCGGCCAAAATAAAATAGAATTTGGAGCCAAATTTTTTGAGTTTACAATCAAACTCTTCAACTTCTAAATGTTCGCCACATATAAATGGAATCACAGTTAATGATCTGATTCAAGGAAAATCTATTTACTTCTCCATAACATCTAAATCGGTCACACCATATCCAAAAATGGCCACTACTTTGCCCCCTCTAGACTTGAATCCTATACATAATGAACCGTATACATAATGAAGCAGGAAATGGCATAGTTGTCGACGATATGAGTGATCCCCTAAAAAGTTCGATTTTAGTGTGAGTTTAGAAGGCACTAATTTTTTTAAAAGTGGACACTCTAGCAAAATGTGTGACAACTTTCACATTTTTTGAAAAAGTGCACAACTAATTCAATAATAAGGCCACAAGCGGTGGCTTACAAAGAGTACAATCATTATAAGGATTTTGAAAAAGTGCATAACTAAAGAATAATAAAAAGCCACCAAAATTGGCTTTACAGAAGTACACAACTAATAATTAAAAGGGCACTAAGTGGCTTACAGAGGTGTCAGAACGACGTTAACTTAACAAAAAAAAAAAAAAAAAACATTTGAAAAAAGTGGCACATGTCTAAAAAAAAAAAAAAAAAAACATTGAAAAAGTGCACATGTACTAAAAACATGGCAAGAAATGGCTTATAGAAGTTCACAACTAATAATTAAAAGACTACAAAGTGGGTTATAAAAGTTCAGAACCGTTAACTAACACAGAGAAAAAAAAATCATTGAAAAAGTACACATGTAATAAAAATATGGCCATAAAATGGTTCTTGTGTAGGAGGTTGGGTCTCATCTAAGTGTACGAGTGCTTAGTGATCACTACCTTCGGGCACATCTTTACTTTTTGGCCACTTTTTTCTCCATTAGGTGTTTTAGAAATCTCAGAATACTGACCCATTTCTTGGTGAAATTGCCTCAAATCAGCAACAAAAGACTACAGCTCTTCAATTTGTGCACTACTTTTCTTTGCTTGCTTAATGTTTTCATCTATCTTTTCCATTAATGTGGCCAAAAGAGTGGTAATTACATCCAATTTTTTCAGAATCGCAACATTATTTTCTGCAACTGAAGACACTCTTTCAGCCTTCTTGGAAGAGTAGCTGTCTCTTTAGTGTACGATTTTCATCTTTGGATCTCCATTCCAAGACATACAAATAAGGGCTAACTCTGTATTTATATGATCAAATTTATAAAAACGACCACTGTTACCATAAAACAAAATAAAAAAGTGAGTTGATAACTGGTCTTTTGAAATACACATGCATTAAATGCTGAGAATATTTGTGTCCGTCACTTTTCTTGATTATTGAGCCTCAATCTTAAAAAATAATATATTACAAGGCTTTCTAGTCTTTTTAATTTGGCTTGTATCACAAAGTTATCATTTAAAATAACTTTCTCTATATAAAAAATGCACCCAAAAAGAAAACTCTCTAAATAAAAAAAACGGAAAGAGTAGCAAATAAACCTTCGTGGATAAAACTATTGGGATTGCAATTCTTCCCTCTGTAGTAACCGTTAAGTGCACATTTTGATAAGAGAATATCCACGGACAACATATCACTTTACTTGCTCCACTCAAAACCACTCTCTTGTCATGGCGTTAAATGCTATAATCAAATTTTGAGATTAAAGATGGAAGAACACCTATCACATTCATTTTTATTTACAAGACTGAATTTCAAAATAAACTGGCTGATGGTTTTATTATTTACATTTAGTATTAATTTTTATTCTTTAAATAATTTGTATAATCATATAAATTAATTTCACCCAATATCTCAAAATGTTTGGAAAAAATTGATTTACTTAATTTATAATTAAGTTGGATGAATATTGTCTGATATGTAAATTAGTTGTAACATAAAATTGGCAATTTTAATCACCATTACAAATATTTTGTACAAGAATATCATGCAAATGTTGCTAGTTTGCTAAAAACAACTAATTAATATGACTATAGAAAATTTATTATATTTCAATTTTTTTAGTAGTAGTTATTTAATATAACAACTATCGAGTAGTAAATATATTAAATAGTTATTATAATAAACATGAATGGTTATTATTATTATTTAAAATAATAGATTTTAGTTAATATTAAAATGGTTCTTATATTAGAATATATAACAACCATATAATATATTTTGATAATTATTAACCATCAATTAGTATTTTATTTTATTAATAATAACTTAAAAATAGTATAATAATTATTAATAATTTTTAATAAATAGTTCATACTATATTAATAAATTTTAACAAATTTTTTCATTTTCAAGTTAATTCATTTTATTTGTTTATTTTTAACCTAGTTTACATATTTCTTTTTGTACTTTTACTAGTTTTATTGCCAACTTACACGTTTATAAATTTTAATTTTAATTAATCTTTAATAACTGAGCAAGATATAAAAATTAGTAAATGATATTGGCGGGAAAGGAAACTGCCCAAATTAAATGAATTTCACTTTCTTTGTGATTGAAAACTGTCCACGTAGCCTATATTTACTTTTCAGTGTCAAAGGATGCATCCGTTGCTTCAATTTTTAATTCCGAAAATCTTTGCAGGTATCCTTATCTTGTAGGATAATGCTTGTAATTTTTTTATTTTGATAGCTGAATGAAAAATGTTGTTAATTGATGAGTGTTTAAATTTTTTTTTTTTTAATTTGTCTCTTGATTATCCGGACGATCGAAAAATATATCATTGTCATATTATATATTTTTTTTAATTTGTCTCTTGATTATCCGGGACGATCGAAAATATATCATTGTCATATATATTATTATATATATATATATTATATATATATATTGATAATATATATATTATATATATAAATAATATATATATAAATAAAGAAAGAAGAATCACAGAGACATTTTTGCATGCTGATATGGCGCTTTTTCTAAAAAGTGAGAGTCTGCAATATTTAAGCATGTATATTTATCTTAATTTTTCGAGAACTTTGTGTTTGTTAATGGTAAAAATTAAAGAAAATTTTTGGATTTTTAAGGAGTAGAATTGCCTTTTTGATTACCTCTTGGGCTTATAGAAGTATTTTTGTTCTTAAGTTATTAGAGGCCAGAGGATAGGTAATTTAAACTAGAATATTTAAGACATGTCTTTGCCATATTTTCTTTTTATGGATTTATGAGACTTTTATAATCATGTGGCTCAAGAGTTGTTATTCATGAATGGGTGGAGCAACAAACGCTATCCATTGCAGTAGCAGAAATAACAATTGTTCTCGATTCTAGAACATCCTTGGTTGCAGCCACTAATCCTCCATCAGGATGCTATGATGATCTTAAGGTCAGTAGAGTTGTTTCGTGTTTCATCTTTATCAAGTTATTTAATGCATATTCTTGGTGAGAAACTAAAAAATTATTCACTTTTCAGACTGCATGTATATATTGATTTTGATAGAAAACTAAACTTGTCTATAGCTAACTAAAGTCTTGGTTGGTGAAAGCATAATCAATGGATGGTGCCTAACTTGGACTAAGGTGAGTAAAGTCTTGGTTGGTGAAAGTATAATCAATGAACGGTGCCTAACTTGGACTATTGTTGGAAAGCTACCAAAGTGGATTTAACACACCAATCATATTGCCTATATATACATGTAAAACACGAATGAATAAATAGTGGATTAACACACCAAATCATATGGGCCTATATATACATGTTAATAACACACGAATGATAAAATGAGTATAGAGAGATTAGTTTTCTCTTCTATTGTGTGTGAGTTTTATAAAAAAAAAAAAAAAAAAGTGAGTTGTGAGTGTGTCTCCCTTGTAATATTTCCCTTGTAATATTATTCCATAATTGAGTGCTTGTATTTGAGTATTGTGATTGTTCATAATTAAGTAATTTATATTATTGCCAACATTTGGTATCAGAGCCACGTTCAAATCTTGCCATGGCATCCACAAGTACGTTCCAAACACAAGTGCCTAGATTGACAAAGAGCAATCATGATATTTGGTGTATACAAATGAAGGCTCGGCTGGGATCACTTGATGTGTGGGATCTCATGGAGTCTGGATTCACCGAACCCGACTCGATGGCGGAAGCACAAATGAAGAAAGAAGAAAAGGAGGAGTAGAAGGAGCTAAGAAAGAGGGAGAAGAAGGCCTTGTTCACAATATATCAAGGTCTTGACGAAACCGCGTTCGAGATAGTCGCCCCCGCTAAGAGTCAAAAGAAGCATGGGAGATACTCCAGAAAGGGTTCAGTGGTGTCGACAAAGTAAAGAAGATTCGCTTACAAGCTCTCCGCACTCAATTCAAGTCACTACATCAAGAAAGCTCGGAGTCCATTTCTGACTATATCACGAGGGTCATCTCGATCGTTCACCAAATGAGAAGAAATGGAGAAAATCTGGATGATGTTCGAGTTGTTGAAAAAATCTTGGGAATTTGTTCGGATTGTTTGAAAAAATCCTACGGGTCCCTTGGATTCCCAAATTTTGATTTGTGGCCGTTGATGATAGAAGAGTTCTAAGGCATTTAGAGGAGATGAACGGTAGAGCAACTCATGGAGCTCTCTTCAAGGCACAAATGAACAACGGCTTGTCAAGAAGGAGGTGAAGAAAATCCTAGAGCAAGCATTACAACGAAGCTAACTTGAAAGAAATCCCAATTCTTCAGTTGGTCTCAAAGAGGAAGATTCGAGGTGGTTCTCAAAGAGGAAGATTCATGTCAAGAAGAGGAAGAGGCGGTCGAACAACTACCACCATTGAACATCCCCATAATGACGATGGAGAATCAGCCGAAAAAGGAACTGGTCGAGGACGCGGCCGTGGTCATGGTCAAAGACGCGAATGAGGTCGTGGTGGATGGAGATATCACAAATCTGATGTTCAATGTCATATTTGTAAAAAATATGGCCATTATGCAAAGGAGTGTTGGTATAACACCGACAACGGCAGAGAAAAGGCAAACCTCGCGGAGAAGACCGATAAAGATGGAGTACTCTTGATGGCCTATGATGGAGTGGAGAATCCAGAATCCATCACATGGTTCATAGAACGGGCGCATCCAATCATATGTGTGGGAAAAAAAAACCTATTTGTGGATCTTGACGAAAGGCGTGAAGGGTATATTACCTTTGGCGATCTTTCCCAACGACCGATTGAAGGGAAAGGTAAAATTCTATTTGAACTTAAAAACGGGCAGCGGCTGTGCATCTCTGATGTGCATCTCTGATGTATATTATGTTCCTGATACGAAGAATAATATTTTGAGTGTCGGACAATTACTCGAGAAGGGGTACGATATTCGAATGAAAGACCAAGATCTTAGCAATCGTGATAAAAATAACAAACTTATCACAAATGTCACAATGACGAAGAACCGGATGTTTCCTCTAAGACTAAGCATTAATGAGGAGAATTGTTTAAAGGCAGTAACCATAGACAATTCTACTCTTTGGCATATCCGGTATGGCCATCTCAATTTTGAGGTGTTGAAGTTGTTGAAAACGAACAATATGGTGAGAGGCATGCCGAAAATTGATCGTCCTAATGGAGTATGTGAAGCATGTGTTGTTGGAAAGCAACACAGGAAGCCGTTCAAAAAGTATCCTTCAACAAGAGCAGCTGGACGTCTCGACTTGGTCCACTCCGATGTATGCGGACCAATCCACAAGGTCAGCAGGTCTCGGACTCGTTCTCGACCTTGGTGTTCCACTCCGATGTACCTTATTTTGTATCGCGGTGTTGGAAAGCAACACAGGAAGCCGTTGTTGGAAAGCAACACAGGAAGCCGTTCA
This sequence comes from Jatropha curcas, assembly GCF_014843425.1. The sequence goes on along the minus strand of NW_023591377.1, from coordinate 83,202 downwards.
AAAAGTATCCTTCAACAAGAGCAGCTGGACGTCTCGACTTGGTCCACTCCGATGTATGCGGACCAATCACGCCTATCTCAATCGGCGGAAATAGGTACTTCTTGACATTTACTGATGATTATAGTGGCAAAACTTGGGTTTATATGATGAAGGAGAAAAGTGAAGTTTTAAGAAAGTTTAAAGAATTTAAAAGTATGGTCGAGAAACAAAGTGGATGTCCCTTGAAGTGTTTACGCACCAATAGAGGGGGTGAGTACACTTCTCGGGAATTTGATACGTTTTGCAAAGAAAATGGGATCATACATCAACTTACGATGCCGCAAACACCCCAACAAAATGGAGTCTCAGAGAGGAAGAATCGGACCATCTTGAATATGGTTCGTTGTATATTAAACGAGAGGAAGGTTCCAAAAGAATTCTGGGGAGATGTTGTTGCTTGTTCAGTTTATTTACTGAATAGGTTTCCTACGAGGAGAGTTGGAGACATAACACCGGAAGAAGCATGGAGCAAGAGGAGACCGAACGTTGATCATCTTCGAGTCTTCGAGTGTGTGGCATATGCAAATGTGCAAGAAGAAAAGCGGACAAAGCTCGAAGATAAAAGCTTAAAGTGTGTTATGCTTGGATATGGAGAAAATTCCAGTGGATATAAATTATACAATCCTGTCACGAAAATTCCAGTGGATATAAATTATACAATCCTGTCACAAAAAGGATTGTGATGTCAAGAGATGTTGAGTTTGTTGAAGATCGTGCATGGAACTGGGAGGATAACAACCAACAGAAGGAAATCACGGTAATAAAAGATTTAAAAAAGGACAGCGGTCGGACCGAAGGAGAAGAAAATTGGGAGCCAACATTACCCCCCACATGTTGGTATCCATACGGAGGAAAGTTCCTTCAGTGAATCCCCTGTGAGGAAGACAAGGACAATTAGTGACCTTTATAATTCCACGGAGGAAGTTAATATAGACGAAGAAGAACTATATGGTAACCTTTGTCTCTTTGCAGGATATGATCCCATAACCTTTGAGGAATTTGATAAGCCTCAAAAGAAACAAAATGGAGACATGCCATGGAGGAGGAGATCTGATCCATCAAGGAATGAAACAAGACTTGGGAGCTCACCTCACTTCCATGAGGTCATAAAGCCATTGGAGTCAAATGGGTGTATAAGACAAAAACAAACGCAAATGGAGATGTGGAGAAATATAAGGCAAGGCTTGTCGTGAAAGGATACAAGCAAAAATTCTGGATAGACCACGAAGAAGTCTTTGCACCGGTGGCTCGGCTTGAGATAATAAGATCACTCATTTCACTTGCTGCTCAAAAGAAATGGAGAATTTTCCAAATGGATGTAAAGTCAGCATTTTTGAATGGCAATCTTGAAGAGGAAGTTTATGTTGAACAACCACCAGGATTTGTCGTCAAAGGAGAAGAAGAAAAGGTGTACCGATTAAAAAAGGCGCTCTACGGGCTAAAACAAGCTCCAAGATCGGGCTAAAACATAGCTGCCAGAGCTGTGGAAGATTCCAGAATCGCGATGACTTTTATTCTATAGTGGTTTTTTTGCTAGGGTGCCCGCTTGACGAGCATTTCCTTATACTGTAAAGAATAAACTCGAATGGAGATTTTGCTTGTGTTTTAATACTGTAGATGATTTGGTTTCAACAGCAATAGTAAGCAATAGTCCCTCTATGATTGGAGAATTCAAGCACTCCATGGAAAAGGAGTTTGAAATGACCGACTTGGGCCTTATGGCTTACTTTCTCGGTATTGAGGTAAAGCAAGAAGAAGAAGGGATATTTATCTTTCAAAGTAAGTATGCCAAAGAGATCTTAAAAAAATTTTCTATGGAGGATTGTCAACCAGTTGATACTCCGGTCGAGTATGGAGTTCGAATTACAAAAGAAGGAGAAGGGAAGTTAGTGAATCCAACTCATTACAAAAGTCTCGTAGGCTGTCTACGTACTTGACGTGTACTCGACCTAATATACTCTTTGGAGTTGGTTTGGTGAGCAGATACATGGAAACTCCAAAGACCTCTCATTTCAAGATGGCGAAAAGAATCCTAAAGTACATAAAAGGCACACTTGACTACGGGCTGTTTTATTCCTCAAAAGAAAGCATGGAACTTGTCGACTTCAGTGACAGCGACTAGGCCGGAAGCATTGATGACCGCAAAAGCACATCCGGATATGTGTTCTACCTTGGAGGTACGACATTTACTTGGTCATCTAAGAAACAATCCGTTGTTGCATTATCTACCTGTGAGGCAGAGTATATTGATGCATCATCATGTGTTTGCCATGCCATATGGCTAAAAAGATTATTGGAGGAGCTCAGAATGAAACAAGGAGGACCGACCAAGATCTATGTTGATAATAAGTCAGCAATTGCGCTTGCGAAAAATCCAGTCCATCATGAAAGGTCCAAACATATTGATACTCGATTTCATTTTAATACTCCGATTTCACCTTTATTCGAGAGCATATCAAGAAGAAGGACGTAGAGCTCGTGGCATGTAAAGACCAATGATCAAGTTGCTAGACAATATTGACTTTCGAAAAAGGGGTCTTCTGAAGACTGATATGTTTCAGTACTTACAAGCTTGCTTCGGTATCAACACGTAATTGAAGAGACAAGGTTAGGGGAGGAAACGATACGAAAAATAAACTTGTCTTAGCTACTGGTTGGTGAAAGCATAGTCAATGGATGGTGCCTAACTTGGACTAAGGTGAGTAAAGTCTTGGTTGGTGAAAGTATAGTCAATGAACGGTGCCTAACTTGGACTATTATTGGAAAGCTACCAAAGTGGATTTAACACACCAATCATATTGCCTATATATACATGTAAAACACGAATGAATAAATTAGATATAGAGAGATTAGTTTTCTCTTCTATGTGTGTGAGTTTATAAAAAAAAAAAAAAGAGTGAGTTGTGAGTGTGTCTCCCTTGTAATATTATTCCATAATTGAGTGATTATATTTAAGTATTGTGATTGTTCATAATTAAGTAATTTATATTATTGCTAACAGATTTATAGACTACCATTCTTTCTGCATTTGACTTGATCTTCATTGTGAAACAAATTTTATCTCTGCGAGAGGTAAATTAGAAGACAATTCTCAAACCAATCATGAATAAAGAAGATATCTGCAATTCCTGTTTGAAAATTGGTTTAAGTTGTATTCGTTACTTTTTATAGCCTGAAGCAAGTAGGGATAAAAGGGTCAAAGAGCACAACGTTATAATGGTTCGGACACATTACAAACCAAGTAGGGTGAGCTCTTAATACACATAGGCCTTTAAAGAAAAATCTCACTAGAAAGGCTCATGTACAAGGGGCATTGTTGACGCCAGCCCAATTGCAGGCCGAAGATTAGAGCCCATGCAGATAATGATCAAATCACGTAAAGAGGGAATTTGGAAGTACGGTAGATATTCTAGAATATTCATTTTATTTGGAGTCACTCCTCCAACTTGTATAAATATGAGAGACACTGTTATAAATAACATGAAATCTTAGAGATGCTAATTTGAATGAGCTAGCATTTACTCTCTCTCTCTCTCTCTCTCCTCATTTTTTCTTCTCCACCCAATTTTTCTATTTTCTCTCAATCCTCTCGCCTAGTTATTCACTTTTCTAGTTATTTTCTCTCAATTTTCCTAAAGTGATATTTTCTATTTTTTACTTATTTAACTTAGGTGTTGATTGTTTTGGATTAAGTTTTTTGTTTTTGTTTTTTTCCTTAAAAATAACAAAACTGGTTTAATTTTTTTTCTTTACTTTTTATAAAACTGTTTTTTAAAACAAAATCAAATTTTATATAATAGTTTTTGTAATTGTGTTTTCTGTTTTTATTCTACATTTCTCATTTTTTTTCATTTTTTATAAGACTTGTCCTCATAAAGTTTTCATTATTGTTATTACTATTATTATTATTTTCTCTATCCATATAAATCTAATGTCATTTATTTATCCAAAATACATGAGCATTAGTTTTATTATCTCTATTAAAATTCTACTTTATTATCTCTATTAAAATTCCTACATTTTTCCATCCTTCTCTATTTAGTATTATTTATATTATATTAATTGTTTTCTCTGAGTCCAATAATACAATCTTATCAAATTTAGTTTATTTATTTATTAAATATGGATATTATAATTTTTATTTCAATGATTGTATTCATAATACATCAATAGTTAATTTAAACTTTAAATTTAGAAATTAAGAGTGTGAAATATATTTTAATTATTTTATCTAGATTGTTTTTTTTTAAATTTTTATTATTAAACTAAAAAAATCTTTAATGGCTTAATAAGGGAGAGATTTGATAATTGGAAGGATTTTTCACATCATGAACTAAAAGAAAGGAAAAAATAAATTTAGGAAAAAAAAAACTGTTTTGAGAAATAAGTAACCACAAACTGAAAATAGTTTTATGTTTCTAATAAATAAAAAATTAAAAACAAACAACTGTAACAAACGGGATCTTATTAGTTTTATCAAAATTCGTTAAAACCATTTAAAATTTAATTTTATTTAAGGAAAACAGAAATACATTCATTGTTTATTATTGGAAAAAAAAAAGAATTTAAAACAGTGTATTTTTTAGTAAATAATCAGTCATAGAGGTAATTAATCGTTCATATAATCGTTTATGACAATACTGTTACGTGGCATTTTGAAAATAAAAAGTGTCAGATAGGCTATAAAAACAATGCTTTTCATTTTTTCATTATGTCATGTAAAAGAATATTTAACAAATGGCATAAATTTAATATATTGATTAAACAAGATTAAATTTATTAATTGTGCTCTAATAAATTATCATATATTAAAATTATACTCTTAATCATATAATATTTAATTTAATTACAACTATTATCAAGAATTTTATAATTATAATATATATCAATTTTATAATTATAATTATAATTCCAAACTAAACCTATATTATTTAGGAGAGATGTGAGTGTATTGTATTTATTGAATTTTGTATAATTTATATTTGAATTAAAGATATTATAAATTTACATAAATAAAACTATCAGCTGGTGCATGTATTTTATTAAAATTATACTCTTAATCATATAATATTTAATTTAATTACAACTATTATCAAGAATTTTATAATTATAATATATATCACATAAAACCTATATATATTTAGGATGAGATGTGAGTGTATTTATTTATTGAATTTTATTATTTATATTTGAATATAAAAAGATATTATATTACATATAATAAAATATCACTGGTGCATGTTATTTGTTTTTGTTAAATTATTATGTCAAGGATATTTAAAGCAATAAAGACAAGTAAATTTTTATTTAAAAATTATTCCAAACATAATTGTAGAATTCAATTGAATTCTTTACATCAAATTATGACATACCAAAAATAAAAAATTTATTTACAAATGAATTTTACATCCATGGTTCATTTGTACCTAACATGGTAAAAATGTCAAAATCCTATTCAATATGTCACAATTTTGAAAATAAAAAATGTTTAGGACTTATATTATCAATTAATATAAATTATAGACTTTTAAATCTTGAACATTTGAGTTTTAACCTGTCAATTAACACCTAAATTTTGATAAGTTTTACTTCAAATTCATGCAATTCATCATCGACTAGCAATTCGCTAACCTTTGTTTATTACAGGCCATGTAGATTATTCATTGAGATTCAATTCAGAAGGCAGAAAATGATCATTTTACTTTCATCTGATCCATTATTACATTTGTGTTCTACACGAACAATCTTATTAACAATATCCCTTCACCCAGGATATCTAAACAGTTCTAAGACAACAACCTTACTGAAGCACAATAAAGAACACGTATGAATTGAAATCAAGCATCAGCCCAGGTAACTTTCGTCCATCCCCATTCATCATCACTTTCTTTAAAACCTAAAGCTTTCCAAACTGCTTTCGAGGCATCAACGATGTTATTCAAACATCCCCTATTGGAGTCACACTCATCCACTACCTTAGCCTTAACAGTCCTTCCATTTGCATGAATTTTAATGTGATGGTGACACCTCTTCCCCTTATTGTACCATCCAGTGGACAATGCCACAATTGGCGTATCGTTGTCATGGTACTTACCATCACATTCCGATGGGCCACCGCCATCCCCGCCCTTCTCGAAGCTGTTGATGGTTAAAATGGCTGGTGTATGCTTGGTCACCGGCGGTGAACGTTTATGGGCAGTGTAAGATTTGCGTTCCTCGCAGCAATCAGCACCGTTACTTTGGTCACATTCATCGTGTTCCCTCACTTTTCTACTTGGCTTGCATTTTTGTGCCTCAACCATTATAGTAGCTGAAGCAACAAGAATTAAGAAGATTAAAAGATAAGTAAAGCTAATATGAATTTGCTTCATTTTGTTGAGAATTTAGATTGCTTACTAGTGTTAATGCTTAGAGCTAGTATAAAGAAGATGCTTAAATGGTGACTATAAATAGAAATTCTTGGGGCCAAAAGGGTAAATCTTCAGCTGAAATTACAAGAACAATGTGTCTTATGGTATTTTATCATTTTTGGTAATTTTTTGTAGTAGAAATCAATGTTAGAAATACGATGATTTCAGTTATTACAAAGTATAGAAATTAACCATATCAGTTTAATAAATGTTTACAAGGCCTTTGATTGACTAGACCATTATTATATTGGAGATAATTTTTTGGCATGTACGATATGGTTCATAGAATGGTTCGATTCGGCAGAGTAGAGGATTTATGGTATCTACAGAAATACACTTGATAACAAAAGTTGTGGAGCAGAAAATTCTTAATAAATGAAAGATTTATGAATTCCAAGAGTAGCCTAATTAAGAAGTGTTAAGTGTTTATTAACATTCAGTGTTATTTCTAACTTAGGATTTATAAGTCTGAAAACAAATAAATAATGACAGTATAAGGAAGGTGGCAGTAATAATGAGCCAACATAGAAGACAAAGCTATTTATAAGCCTGCAGAATTTTCTATCATAAAAGAATTAGGTGAATTACGGGTTATGGCTCAATTGATAACGCAGACTGAGGATGTGGGAAGAGTTATCGAGTTCTATTCCCACTAAATACACCTGTAGAGATGAGCGAAGAAACTTAACTGTGACTAAACCTCAAACTGAATTAGGCGGTCCCTAACAATATGGTCCAGATATCGGACAAACAAGTAAAAATTGGCTCCAACTATAAAATGATACAATTCAGGATTTTATAAATGATTTATAAATGTTATTGTTTATTAACATTCAGGATTTTTTCTAATTTAGGATTTATTAATCTGATAAAAACAAATAAATAATGACAATGCAAGGAAGGTATTAAATTAGGGTATCTTTGTGCTATTAAATTAGGGTATGTTTGTGGCAGTAAATGGCAATGAAAACATAGAAGACAAAGCTATTAAATTAGGATATCTTTGTTGAGTTAATTATAATGGAATGAAATATAATATTAAATGTGTTTAATATTCCTTCCGTCTCAAAAAGATAGTCTACTTTCTATTTTCACAAGATTAAAAAATAGCAGTTATTTTGTTTAAAGGATAATCTTATTTATATAACTTTCCTATTATACTATCTTAAATAACATATGAGCAATTATTATATTGGAATAATAAGTAAGAATTAATGAGAGATATTGAAAATAAGATAAAATTTCAAAAGGGTATGGTAGAGAATTTAAGGATTAACTAGAATCAAAAAAAGAAAAGTGGACTATATTTTGGGAAAAATCAAAAATGAAAAATAGACTATCTTTTTGAAACGGAAGGAGTATAATATTTATATTCATAATTAATATGTTTCGTCTTATTGATAGCTTATTAGAACTTCAGCTCATTTGATCAAACAACAATGGAATAAGTTTGTTTGTTTGAACTGAATTAACAATTGTTTATCTGAATTTACATGCAAGCTGAAATTTGTATGAATCATTTTTTTTAAACAAAAAAAAAACCGATTCAATAAGCTATATGATTTATTTGGATGAACAAGTAAAATTGACTCCTACAACTATAACACCATATACCATACTCTTCTAATATATAAAAAAAAAAACAATTGACTCTTGTAATTAAAAAATGACATGACATGATATATCATTGTTCTCTTAACATAAAAAGACAATTAAATTACCTTCATTTATATGTTTAGTTTTGTTAACTTTCAATGTAATTTTTTATTATTAAGTATTTAGAATATTAAATATGAAAAAAAAAACTTACTAGATGACTCAGATATTTTATTTACCAAATCATCTAAATAATTGAATAATTGGCTAACAAATGAATACTTAATTTTTATATCATCTAAAAAAACTATATGATCGCGCATATTGAGAAATAGACTAAATTAGATCATGAAGTGCATGCAATGATACAAAAACCAATTGCTTAAAGGGAAAATTATAATTTTTATCTTGTATTCTCATAATATATAATATTATTCCTGTATTTTTTAGAAATATATAGTTTTTTTTTTCATCTTTTCCCTTCATTATTCTGTTATATATATGTCCTATTAACATTTTATACTTTTTTCGTTAATAAATTACTATTTTATCTCTATACTTTGTCAAAATTAACTATTTTATTTTGTATTTATAGATTATTTTCTTCCTGTATTTTTTAATGTTAATTATTTGTTAATTTATTTGATGGAAAAGTATCAAAATTTGACAAAATGATATAACAGTATAATGGAGTAAAAAATAGGGACAGAATTATATATTTTTAAAAATATAGGGGCAATATTATGTATTTTGACACAATGTCAGGATAGAATAATAATTTTCCTATATATAATTACTTGCCTCCTCGACGCAAAAGCACCAGCACTCTTCTTACATTATCCATTTGTTAGAAAATAAATAAATAAATATGTTAGGAAAAATAAAACGAATTCCAAAAGTCCCCATAGTCAAGACCACAAGCTCCTAACCAAACCAAACTATCCATTACTTCACCTTATGAGAAGCTGTAGCTACTTCTCCTATCAATGGCAATATCTTCGCTTTCTTTGAGCTGGGTTTCAACAATCTTATCCCAAAAGGTGCCATTGTTTGTCTCCTCTATACATTCGATCTATTCTTGTTTTCATGGTCACTGCTGTTCTTTCTGAGCAAATTTGTACAGAGAATCAGTTTTTTATTTCTCTTTTTTCCAGTTAAATGCCCCTTCCTTATATGAATTGCCTCGGGCCATTTCATTAGCTGGTAACAACTCTGTTACGTGCACTGCAGAAGCAACCTTAACTGGAGAAAGTAAGATACCCATTTAAGTTTCTCTTTACTTACAATAAATTTATCATTTATTATATCAGAATTCTGTTGATGAAATTGAATTGGATAATGTGAATTTTTCAAACCAAATAGGTCGTTTTCATCATTATCCCTTTTGATTTCTCTCACTCTTTTTATTGCTTGCACTTGAATACCATATCAAAGAAAATATGCTAAAACTATGAACTAATTTTGGAATAATGAGTAAATGAATTTTGATTTTGTATACAAATAATTTCACTTACATAATCAACTTTTTGTGCCCCTTATGTGATGATTCAAAATCCCAATCTATTGTAGGCAAGTGCAGGAGACAATTGTTACTATTGGGAGTTGGAGCACTGACAACAAGTTTACTCCCAGCAAAGCCCCTTCTTGCTGAAGGTACAGTATACTGGTCTATCTTCAATTACATTATGGCAGTCATCTAAATTTTGAGGATACAATACTTGCTTAACCAGATTCATATTCATATAGCCGCACCTTATAACACCCTTCTTACTTTTTGGTGTTGTGTAGAGGTACCAAAGAACTATAAAGCTTTTGTTGACTCAAAAGATGGATATTCATATTACTACCCCTCAGATTGGATAGTAAGTTATGTACTAATTATATTAATATGGAAATGTGTTCTTTTAGCAGTTGAAACTTAGAACAGTCTCTTTTCCATTTCTTAGGATTTTGATTTCAGGGCTCATGATTCTGCCTTTAAGGACAAAATCCTGCAATTGCAGAATGTTAGAGTGAGATTTATACCGACTGATAAAAAAGATATTCATGATTTGGGACCAATGGAACAGGTAAAAAGAATCATAATGTTGCTCCTATTTTGAATAATTAGTGTCTAAATATTTCTTGACCAGATATTTAATTCTGCAGGTTATATCCGATTTAGTGAAACATAAGTATGCTGCACCAAATCAAGTTGCAACTATATTTGGCATGCAAGAGGTTGATACTGAATATGCTACTACTCTATATCTACTATGATAGATTTTGGCCAGTTTGACATTGCTACTACTAATAGCTGTTTCTAAGTTAAAAATGAGAAAAATCTCATGAGTTGATGAGTAATCAATTCTTGCAATTCTGCTTCCATTGGACTAAAACTGATTTTGGGGAAAAGTTTCAAATATGAGCTTTTCTCAAAATCAATTGTAGTCCTAATTTTGTAGTCCAAAATATGTTAGCAATAATAATGCTAAACAAACCTTACTATCTACTTAAACTCAAAAACTCTTAATTCTTGCCTATTGTCTAACTGTCCTTTGATGCCATTTATGAACAAAGACAATTAGTAGCCAAAAATTCCAAATTTTGATTTCAATAGCCAAAAGAGGAAAACACAGCTCAAAAGAAATTACCATCTGATTAGTTAATTGTATATATGCATAAATATGGAATTCGATTAAACATGTGTGTTCTTATTTTGTGTTTTGAGTAAATGAACATATAATGGATATTGGAACAAAGGATTCACATAGCCGATCCCAAGTAGTTTGGGACGAAGTGTTTGAGTAAATAGAATGACTTTTATGACTATCTACCAAATGCAGAGATCTGAAGATGGGAAAAACTATTACACTGTTGAATATCAGCTTACATCTCCAAACTTCTCGACTACTTCGTTTGCAACCATAGGAATTGGCAATGGTAAGCATCCTACCATCCCAAAACATCAATATCATAAGAATATTTTAATAATGAATAAAATAGCACCATATGTATGATATATTCCTGCATTTTAATAGCACTTGGTTTGCAGGACTTGTAACCCTTGTTCCATATAAATGAATTTGACATTGTAAAACAAGCCTTGATTGCGCTTCTGTACAGGGAGATATTACACTCTGGTTGTGGTAGCAAATGAAAGACGGTGGAAAAGATTTCGCGACAGGCTCAAAGTAGTCGCTGACTCTTTCAAGATACTTGATATCTAAATAAGAGTGCTTGCATTGGTCTGTATATAGTACACTTGGTAGAAAATTTTTTGTTATCATCACCTCATCTTTCCTTCTTTATTTTCACATCCCTTGACACAGATTGTATCATCCTTCTTGTGTTGCTGCCACATTTATGCATCTGGGAATATCACATTACATGGTTTATCTCGTCCCTTACTAGTGTCATATAAAATGATTTTCATGGACATGATTTGAAATTCTTAAAAAAAAGGAGACACTTAAAATTTTAAAGAAAAAAGGAATGAAAATACTCTATTTTTGAGACAGGACGAGATGAGATGAAACTTGAGTGAGCACGGATCGATTTTAAACAAAGAACTAGTCATGTCCCATAATACTTTCAGGATGGATTATCAAATTAATATTGGATATTTTTTGAAATGAAAAGTTCAGAAAGGGATTCGGAATAACACTATTAAGTTAATATCGAATATTTTTTAGAATGAAAAATTCAATCATCGTGATTCCCGTGGTGTCATGGACGCCCCTGTCAATTTATACCGAAAGCAAGTAACAATAGTCATAGTACTAGTATAACTATAGTACTACATGTAGTCATAATTTATAAATACACTATAATTAGTTCAGTAATAATATAGTCCTACAATATAAGAACATTACTTAGAAATTAAAAAAGAAATCATTTGTAATTAGGAAGGTTATAATTACAATACTAACTTTCTAGTTGTGATTTCTTAGATTAATTAATAAAATGTTTAGACGTAATCAATAAAATTATAATCAAAATTAGGTTTATGTTCATTGCACTTAAACTTATAATTAACTGGATATATATTAATCTAAGTAAAATGTTTAGACGTATCAACTAAAATTAATAACAAAAATTAGGTTTATGTTTCATTGCACTTAAACTTATAATTAACACCTGGCCCCCACTATCCACCATATCCCCACCCCCTAAAACTATATTACCCACCCCCACTATACCTATATATCCCCCCCATTATTATATATACCTATACACATTATATTATATTACACACTATTATATATATATATTATATATAATATATATATAGTTTAAATTTATCAATGTTTAATAATTAATTTATTATTATTAATTATACATGTCTGATAAAGTTGATAATATATTTATAGCTCAAACACATATGGCATTGGAATTAGGTTGCAAAGTTCAAAATAAGAGTGGACTGTTAATTTTGGATTGGGTCGATTCAGATTTTCAACTCGAACAGAAACAGTTGAGATTAGAGCTACACATGACCCGTTATAACCCGATCCAACCCGAGCGATCTAATTCAACCCAATCCAACCCGGCGAGTTTAAAAATATAATGGATTGGATTGGGTGGGTCATTTTTATAATTCATAGATTGGGTTGGGTCACGGGTTCATTAGATAAACCCGCAGACCCTACCCAACTCCTAAATAAATTATGAATTATTTAGTTAATTTGATTTAATTTGTAATTTTGAATATAAATATTAAATTAATTACATATTTAGTAGATATTACCTTTGTAATTGGAGTATAGTGTAGCTTAAAATATATTATATAATTATGTTACTAAGTATTTTTAATTTTGCTGGTTCTCTTTTTTATTAGAAAATTTGATTTTTCATTATTGATGATGATGATAGCGGCGACGATGATGATGTTAAGAAATTTAATTTTAATATTGTCATTGGAATATATTTGTAGTTTTGTGAAAATTATTATATAATTAAGCTTTTAAGTATATTTAATTTTTTTAGTAATCCTCTTAAGCAGTTTTATTTTATTTAAAAATGTTTTTATTATTTTCATGTATTTGACCCTTAACTTATGTTGAACCAGTACGCAACCCAATTGGTGCGGTGAGCATGGAACACACCTTCAAACCCTAAATATTCCATAGTTTTTCTCGATTCCTATGGCTAACGACTCTACTGAACGCCTTAACATGGAAGGTCAAGACAACACCCATGGCGAGGCCAACCAACAACCTGAACGCCTTAACATGGAAGGTCAAGACAACACCCATGGCGAGGCCAACCAACAACCCACATTCGCCCCTCCTCCAGCTACCAATCCCCAGGTAGCGGCTACTTTGGCCTAAGCTTATTCTCAGTTCACTACCATGTTGAAACGCATCCTGGAGGCCCCACACCTTAGTGGCGAACTGATCCCACTCACTAGACCAACAGACCTTCCCCACCAAGAATACAACATCCCTCTTACTTCGCCTAGGTAGCGAAGTCATTCAATATCTAATCGATATAATGAGGCAGAGTCAGAGGTGGACCCCAGTGTGACTATTCCCGACAACCAAGAACTGAGTCACACCCAGCCAATTTTGGATGGTACAAATCTCTGGAATGTTGTCAAAGAACTAGTTCGAGTATGTAGAGAGACAAGAAAAGCAGGGGATTATGGTCTCCGATAGGATTCCTCATTGTCAGTTGATATCTTGAGTGCAGATTTCCCACCAAAATTGAAGCTTCCTACTTCCAATCATATGAAGGGTCTACCGATCCTTGAAGCCACATGGCGACCTCCGAACTATGATGTATCTTCAAACCAACTCGAAAGATTCTGATTGTAAAGTCTTCCCAACTACCTTAAAAGAAGCAGCTCAAGAATGGTACCAAACACTCAAAACAGGATTCATTCATTCCTTTTCCCAAATAGCCACAACGTTCCAAGCTCGTTTCATAACATGTGTGCCATCCAAAAAAATATTATCTAACTTGGTAGAATTAAAGAGGGAGGAGGGAGAGACCCTAAGGCATTATGTCTCAGAATTTCAAAGAATAGCGATGCAAGTGGAGAACTTGAATGATGAGGTGGCGATTAGTTCTATGGCAAAGAATTGCAGGTACATCAAACTGTTTGAAAGTTTAAGTATTGACCCTCCCCTAACTTTCGCCGAACTCACGGCGCAAGCTCACAAATACACAAAATTGGACAAAGCTATGAGGCTCAGCAACGTAGATCGCCCAAGGAAGAGAAGTATAGACACCAAAGACATTCCTCCCTAGTAAGGAGACGATCGCCCCAAAGAAGATCGCCCATCTGGCTCTTACGAACCAGTTACTCTGTTAGAACCCCATATTCAAAAGAGGACAGACCGCAACAAGTCTAGAAATTAACCCCCTTTGAACAGACCGCCCTCGAAAATATTGTCTTGGGTGAGAGGACAAGGTAATCAAATTCAGTTCTATTACCCTAGAAAGATAAAGACACCTTGGGCCACCAAGATAAGAGCAAGTATTGTGAGTTCCATAAAGATGTAGGTCACGAGACCGAGGCCTGCTAGCAACTAAAGAAGGCGATTGAACGCATTGTGCAAAGAGGCAAACTGAAACAATTTGTTGGGACAGCTCAGAGGGAAAGTGAGCAGAAGGACAAGCAGGTGAAAAAGTGCCACACATTGGGCACAATCCATACTATATTTGGTGGTTCGTTAGCGGAGGACAATAACTCAGCTAGAAAAAGGAGAGCCAAGGAAATCTATTTCATTCTAGCCTAGCAGAGGCTGAACACTAGACCGCCCATATCATTCTCTAAAGTCGATGGCGAGCTTGTACATGCCCCACACAATGATGTCCTAGTGATTGAGGGGTTTCAAAAAACTTTCTAATGAAGAGAATCTTAGTAGATGAAGGTAGTGCTGTGAACTTGTTGACTATGAAAGTATTCAATGCTCTGAAACTAGACCAGGCAAAGCTTAAACTTGTCTGAACCCCTTTAGTCGGCCTCGCAGGAAAACCTATAAAAGTGTCTGGGTCCATAGACATTACCTTAGAGCTCGAAGCCAAAATCTGATTAAGGAAGCTTAAGTTGGAGTTCATGGTAGCAGATATTCACTTTCCATATAGTGCCATATTGGGCAGGCCAGCCCTATATGAACTGAAACCGGCCACATGCATCAAGTATCTCACCATGAAGTTTTACTCCGATAAGGGCGACATTGTTACAGTAGGGGAGACCAGAAAGTAGCTCGGGAAGCATACATGATAGCACTGAAAGGGTTACAGCTTGCCCTGCCAATCATGTGGATGCTAGAAGCAGAACCACCCACAAAATCAACTGACCACTAACCCTTTGGCATTCCTAAACATAATGTAGATTTGATAACCTCGCAAAGCGGGCAAATCTTGTTATGTTATTTCGATATAAATTGCATGAATGCATGATTGTTTTTATACATTTTACGTTTGTTTGTGTTGTTTTGTTTTAAAGTGAATTGCAGGAACAAAGTTGGAGCAAAGACTTGTTCTATACAAAAATAGGGTCAAAACAAGTTAAAAAGATGGAAAGGAACAAAGTTGGAGCAAGACTTGTTCTATAACAAAAATAGGGTCAAAAACCAAAACAAGTTAAAAAGATGGAAGAATTCCTTGATCCAGCCTTCGCGCGTTCAAGCAAGTCGCAACAAAGAAAAATGCCCACGTCGCGAGCAATACCAATTGTCGCGCACGCAAGCTACAACCAGAATAGCTAGTCGCGAGCGCGACATTTATATACGCGGGCGCGACAAGCAGATCTGAGTGTCAGAAGCAATTGGACCAGACGACGCGAGCGCGATATTCATATACGCGGGGGCGAGAAAGCACCTTTGAGAGGCAGAAAGTTTGCCAGCGAAATACGCGAGCGCGACTCGCGAGCGCGAAAAGAACTTTTGAGAGGCAGAAGCACTTGGAGCCGAAGTCGCGAGCGCGACCTTCATCAGCGCGAGCGCGAATCGAGATTACCAAGAGACGTGATTGCTGCCTTTTCATTAGAGAATCATATCTTTTCATGCAAGAGTCGGGACTCCTCCCAAGAGAAGTCATAAACCAAATGACTTCAATTCTCCTTCAATTCTACAAATTTTACCAAAACCTGAAACCACAACACTACACAAAGGTAAGAAAACTATTTTAACAAAATAGAGACACAAAATATAATAATCTTTCAGTCCCCGGCAACGGTGCAAAAAATTTGATGTTTGTCGGTTCCACCAAATTTAAATTACTGAATTTAACTGTAGAAGTGGTGAATTCAGGTCGAACCTTAGAGACTGAAATCTTAATGGTGTGACGCCTCCGGAGGCTTGAGTTGAATTAACTTCTTTCTCCTTGTTTTTTATAGACTTGTTTGTATGTTGGTCTTCATAAATTCCTTTCTATACAAAGCAAAACAATTCTTAAATTGGTAGTTAATTCAATAAAAATTTCCTTAAGGTATCTTTTGATCTTTGTTTAATCAAAGTTACTAGATTATATTCTCAGAAAGGAAATAGTTTTAGTAAAGATCAAAGAGATTTAATTCATTGAGTTGAATTTACAATATGCATATTTTACTTATTCCTGTTGAAATTAAAATTTGTGCTTATTGAAATAATCAAAGAAATAAGAATTAGTTTAATATTTACAAGGATTGCGACTGATTTTCCAATTAAACCGCGACCAAAAATTGCGACCGCTTATTCACGTTTGCGACCGATTTTATCGGTCTCTAATTTGCGACCGAAGACACAATCGGTCGCAAAATTGGTTTGCGACCAGTGATTTTACGACCGACACTTAATATTATTTTATATAATTTATAATGGCATTATGTATGAGTTGAATGAGATGAACATTGCAAAGAAAAATTCCGAAAAAAAAAAAAAGAAATATTACACTATAGACTATAATTACATTCTGGCGAAAAATTCCCCAAAAATAGAAATATTACACTATAGAATATAATTACATTTTGAAGAAAAATTCCCCAAAAATAAAAATATTACATTATAGAATATAATAATTACATCCCCTAGAAAAAATTGTTTGATAATGTAACAGCCCAGCCCATGGTAGATATTGTCCGCTTTGGGCCACACAAGCCCGCACGATTTTGTTTCTGGGCCAGGGAAACCTCCACTCTGCCAGTCCAAAACGCGTCTACCATGCTAGCCATGGTTCAGGTTTGCCACCCCTTTATGTATAAGGACTTCCACCTCGTGCGTAGCCCGATGTGGGATTCGCCCTAAAGGTGTTGTGCCCCCACGCTGGGATGGGTCACATACACCCCCCCCTAGGACTCAGGTCCCCCTCCCCCCCAGTCCTCGCTGAGGTTTGCCCCACCACCGCCAGAGGGACAAGGCTTGGCTCTGATACCAAATTGGTAACAAGCCCAGACCCATGGTAGATATTTGTCCGCTTTGGGGCCCGCACAAGCCCGCGCACGGTTTTGTTTTCTGGCCAGGGAAACCTCCACTCTGCCAGCCCAAAACGCGTCCTACCATGTTTCAAGGTTGCCCACCTTTATGTATAGGACTTCCAACCTTGTGCGTAGCCGATGTGGGATTTCGCCTAAAGGTGGTTGGTGGCCCCCAAACCTGGGATGGTCACAGTATACTTTGCGGGAACTCAAAAGAGAACGCAACAAGTTTTTTGGCGCCATTGCCGGGGAACGGTGTTCCTGTCATTTACGAAATATTCTTAATATATGATTTACAGCTTGTTTTTAATTAAGGTAACATTCTTATAGTTGATTCAAAATTTTTGCAAGAAACACATAATTTACACACCTCATAGCCAAGCACCAAGATAATTCAAATAAAGTGAATTGGAGGATTATCAGCCTGAGTTAAACAATTCCTTTCACAAGAAAAAAGAAGAAGAAAAGAAGAAATTCAGAAATCATGGGTGATGGAAAATCCGCCAAGCAGAGAGAGGTTGATGGACTTTGTTACTCCAAGTTTAAATGGTTCACAAAAGGGAGTAGTACGTCCACCGGTAAATGCTAACCAGTTTGAGATTAAACCTGCTGTATTACAAATGCTTCAAAATAGTGTTCAGTTCTACAGATTACCAAATGAAGATCCTAACTCACATATAGCCAGTTTTCTTGAAATCTGTGATACATTCAAGATGAATTCAGTGCTAGCAGATGCTATCAAATTACGTCTATTTCCTTTCACATTGAAAGATAAGGCAAAAGCTTGGTTGAATTCATTACCACCAAACTCTATCACTACTTGGGCACTACTTGGGGAAGAACTAAGCCCAAAGCCTTCCTATCTAAGTTTTCCCACTAAGCGAAACCGCTAAGGCTTATCAAAGAAATACCTCATTTACCCAACATGAAAATGAAATCCTTATATGAGGCCATGGGATCGCTACAAAGAGCTCCAACGGAGTTTGCCGCACACCATGGCTTCCCAATATATTGATTCAAACTTCTACAAATGGGGGTAACACCTCTACAATGGGAATAATAGATGCGCAGGAGGATCATTGGCAGGAGGATCATTAATGAAGAAGACTACTAATGATGCAATTGAGTTACTAGAAGAGATGGCCAACAATAATAGCATATGGCCAGCCGAAAGAACTTAGGTAAGTCATTCTACTGTTAGTAATCAGTCTTCTTCTTCTTCAAAAAATTTAGCAAAGAAAGTGCATGAATTAGACCCCTTAACTATGATGCAAGCATATATTTCTGCTTTGTCTTATAAAATTGATAACTTAAACATAAGTAAATCAACATCTCTTATTTGTGACAATTGCGGTCAAAATGGGCATATATCAAATGAATGTAATTATAAGCATTAAGCATCCGGTTATGGAGGAACCAAAGTGAATTAATGTCAGGGAAACAAATTCGTGGTCCATAGTTCGAATACTTTATAATTAATACTTATAATGCTGAAAATCGTAATTATCATAACTCTTTTTGGAGAAATCATGATAATCAGGATAGAGGCAATCAGGGTAGTCAATATCAAGATAGACCGGGACAATTGACTAATAAAATTGATAAATTTCTGGAGGGCTTTAACCAAAAGATGAGTAGTCAGGATGATAGCTTTAAATGGTTAGAATCAAAGTTTGATAAGTTATTCAAAAATCATTCATCATTTATACATAACTTGGAGGTACAAGTAGGGCAACTTGCAAGTGCTATTTCCTCACGTGAAGTGGGAAATCTTCCTAGTAATACAGAAAAGAATCCTAGGGAGAAATGTAAGTGCCCATTGCCTTGCGAAGTGGGAAAAATAGTAGATAAGTAGATAAAATAGTTCCTTCGGGTACTGATGTTAATATTTTGAATAATGCAACTGTGGAGCCAGTTTGTGAACCGAGCATTGAAGTAAATAGTGCAGGATCAAGAGGACAAGAAAAAGGAAAGGAAAAAGAAAAGGACAACGTTAAAACTTATCAATCTAGGCCACCTTTTCCGCAAAGGCTCAAGAGGAGCAAGATAAGCAGTTCTTAAATTTTATTGATAAACTGAAAAATTTGCATATCAACATGTCACTTATGGAAGCTATCACACATGGAAGCTATCACACAAATTCCAAACTATGGTAAGTTCCTTAAAGAATTGATCTCGAAGAAACGTAGTTGGGAAGATGTGTCAACAGTCACTCTAGCTGAGGATTGTAGTTCCATAATCTCAAGTAAGTTACCTACTAAACTCAAAGATGCAGGGAGTTTCACTATACCATGCAAATTAAGTAAAGTAGATTTTCCTAGACGCCTTTGTGACTTAGGAGCAAGTATTAATTTGATGCCATTATCTCTCTTTAAGAAATTGGGATTAGAAGATGAAGTTAAAAGAACTAATATGGTTTTACAAACGTACTAATATGGTTTTACAACTTGCTGACCAATCTATTAAAAGACCTTATGGCATTATTGAAGATGTACTTATTAAAGTTGACAAGTTTATTTTTCCAATTGATTTTCATACTTGATTTTGTTTATGATAAAAATTGTCCTCTTATTTTAGGAAGACCATTTATGAACACAGGGAGGGCATTAATTGATGTTTCAGAAGGAAAATTACTCTTTAGGATAGGTGATGATGTTATTGAATTCCATATAGACAAAGCTATGAAATATCCTATGGATAAAGGAAATTGCATGAGAATTGACATAGTTGATGCATGCATACAAGAGATATTTTCCCTGGAAGATAATGAAAAATTTGAGGAAGAAAATGTCAATAATGAAGAAGAGGAGTTTATAAATTTAAGACCTGAAATGTTACTTAAGGAGCATGAACCTTTGCCACCATCAATTGCAATCAAAATTTGAAGTTCCCACCCAACAGTAGATCTTAGAAGAAGTCCACTTGCGATTGCTTTCTTAGGAAAAATCACACATTCCCTATAATTAATTTATAACAAATTAACTGTAGATCAAGAGAAATGATATTATTAAAAATTGTTGAGAAATAGGATTTAAGAGTATAGGATGGCAAATTTCTGACTTAGGGGATAAGTTCCAAATCGGTCATGCATTACATCAATCTTTAGGGCTTGAAGGATGGACATATACTAGGCAAGAAAGACAAAGGAGAACTTAATCTAAATATGAAAGAAGTAGTGAAGAAAGAAATTATCACTGGCTAGATGCAGGAATAAATTTACCCAATTCGGATAGCCAATGGGTTTAGTCCAATCCATGTGTGCCAAAAAGGGAGGAATGACTGTAGTAAAAAATGAAAGAATGGTGAACTAATTCCTACTAGGACCACTACAGGTTGGAGGGTATGTATTGATTATAATGATAAACTTAAATTCAGCCACCAAAAAAGATATTTTCCGTTACCATTTTCAGATCAAATGTTAGAAAGAATTGTTTGGTCATGCTTTCTAATTGTTTTTCTTCGATGGCTCTTACTGCAGGATATTTTCAAGATTTATATCTTTCCGAATGACCAAGAGAAAACTAACATTTACTTTGTCGCATTTGGTAACATTTCATTATAGGCGCATGCCTTTTGGATTATGCAAATGGCACCTGCAACATTTCAACGTTGCAATGATCTCGATTTTTAATGATTACATAGAAGAAATTATTGGATGTCCTTTATGGATGACTTTTCTGTGTATGGTGATTCATTTGAAAGGTTGTTACAAAAATCTAAGATCTTGTATTATCAAGAATGTGAAAGTGCTTAAACTTGGTTTTGAATTGGGAGAAATGCCAAACTTTAATGGTTGATAAGGGCATCTGGTTTT
>NW_023591377.1:0-61458 GCF_014843425.1 Jatropha curcas | reverse complement strand
AAAAAATCGCCGGAGATCCAAAGCAGTGACTATCGAACGCAAATAGGCGGACTCGGCGTCAACGGAAGACGTCCTTTCTGCCAATTGCCCAAGGAAGTCCCGAACACGTGAACCGGAACGTGAAAGGGGTGTCGACCCGCCTTCTTTTCTTTTCGTCCATAGTGTCCGGAAATTCCGGTCGGTATGTAGACATCCACTAAAAATCATTTCAACAAACAACATCCTTTTTTCCAACGAATAAGGTTTATTATATGCATGTTCTGAACTTCACAATTGAGAAGGTTCAAAGATCACTCTTTCTATTTTTATCACAAATACTGACTAACAACTTAACAAGTGTAATTGTAATCCTTCTACTTAAGCATACCATCTTCTATTGAAAGGGATTTAAGGGGAAAACTACCACACCAATACCAAAACGGGGGGGGAAATTTTACCTTTTGCTTGTCTCAAAAGCTGTACTGACCTCCCTTTTTCTTTTCAATCTGTATTAACTTCTTTCTATTCCAAATCTGGACTAACACCTTAACAAGTTGTAACGTTAATCGCTATCTACTAAGCAATACATTTCTTCTATTTGAAGTGATT
Source organism: Jatropha curcas (assembly GCF_014843425.1). The sequence continues at coordinate 60,870 of NW_023591377.1, read as the reverse complement.
AGAACTACCACACCAATTACCAACGGATTTTTACCTTTTGCTCTGTCTCCAAGCCTTTACTGTACCTCCTTTTCTTTTCTAATCTTGATGAACTTCTTCTATCACCAGTTCATATAAGCCGTAAGCAAGGCACTGTCCAATATACCACATTTCTGTCTTTCAGCTCAGGTCCTTAGGGCACACCTGACAAGGATCAAGAAAAAGATTTAGGTACCCAACTTTCATATTGGGTCCTGGAGGGATTAGTGTAACAGGTTGCATTTAGCTTACTATGATTTTTCTTTCTGTTGAAAACTTTGATATTCTAAAGTCACAACATTAGAAACAGCATTTTTTCTTATTTAGAAACACCAATTCAATTTAGAAATGCTATCATAGCTAGAACTTGTCTTTTCTTTAGAAAATGATTCTTGAAATTTGATTTATAGAAATTTAACTCAGCTTTCAAAGATCATTTTCAGAATTCAGATTTTTACATTTTTCCGTCAAGATGTGGTTAGTTTCAGGAAAATCGATTATTACAACTTTTTAGATCCATTGGATTTCATATGACAAGATACTTTGCATGTAACATTTCTTGATTAAAAAAGCATACTTTAAATTGTATTACTTTCAGATTTTAACTTTCTAAAAATCTTTCTTTTTAGAACTTTTATGGCTTTTCTAATAAGCTTTTCAAATTCATAGCAAAGAATTATTGTAAGTGATTTAGAATTTTTCTGATTCAGGTTCAGAAAATTACTTATTTAGTGCTTTTTTATTTCATTTTTCCTGGACCGTTGCATTTGTTTCGTGATTTCACTTTCTGTGTTGAAGTCAGAGTGTGATCTTTAGAGTCAGAATCGATAGTAGCCATTAGACAGATATTTAGCAATTTTCTTTCTTGATCACTGTGGTGTTTTAGAATATAGGAATTATGATGAATCACTCCAAGCAGCTACCGAAAGCCTTGCTTCAGCTTTTCTCTTTTTGGATTGACTTCTTTTTTCAATATTAGGACCAATTAGGCTTGTATGTTCACGGGTTTTTGTTGCATTTCATAACAAACCACTTCAGAAGGTTCTTTTCTTAGGTAAGTTACTATTTTTGGGTGGAAAGTTCTTTTTGTTGAACTTTTTCTGTGGCCTTTTCCACTCTTTTCTATTAGAACTTTTAAATCTTTTTAGCAACGAGTGCTAATCATCACTTATCAAGATTAGAAGAACTTTCTTCACTAGAATCTACTCTCAAAGCCAAGTCCTTTCTTTTTTCTTTTATCTTCTACAGTGAAAAGAAGATTTCATTTCTTCTGATAACAGTAAGGCTCCTATAAGATAATGCATAAGTAACTGGAGTCCCTTTGTAATTCATGACAGTTTACTATAGTAAATTCCCATTTTTTAGGGGTAGAATTTCCTAAGGATTTTCTTAACAAGCTCATCTTCTGAAATCTTCCTTACCGGAGAGTCTCAAAGGATTAACTTATATTTTAAGTAAATCTTAGAAAATTTAACTCTGCAATAGTTTCTCCCTTTCTTCATACTGAACATTCATCATTCTCTCCAAAGGATAATATTTATTTTAATTCCTTTATCTATCTGTACCCTCATAGGTGACTTTAAGTTTTTCCCAAAACCTCTGTCGCCAGATTTACATCCAGACCACCTTTGTTGTATTCTGTTGCATCTAAAGCCACCATGAAGAATATTGAATAGGCTTTTTGCAGTTTATTAGCAATGTCATTCCAATCAGCCAATCTGTATATTTTTCTTTTTGTTTTTCTAACAAATCTTCATCTCTACAACTTTTTCATGGGAATACGAGGGACCAGTGATAACATTTTCTCCAGCAGTTTATATCAACTGATTTCATTTGAAGTTCTCCATTCTAGTTTTCCAACATAAGGAGTAATTAGAAACCATTGAACAAAGGAGGTCTAGAAACAGATTGACCTTCTAAAAAAGTAAAAGGAAGTGAGGTTTGCCATGGGATCTGTATCTCTTAAGCTGTTAAGCTCCGGTAAGTCAAGAGCCAACGGCTGCTGGATACCAGGATTGTGGGTCCCTTATATGTATGGCACAACCCCAAGAGTGGGGGTGAGATTGGGTTTTTTCTAAAATATTTTAGAATTTCTAACAAGAAAATATAGAATATCTAATGCACGGAAAAACCAAAGAACTTTGTGAAAATAGAATATGAATTTAGAAACTTCCTCACAATGTTCTATTTTATAAAGAATAAGAAAGACTATGCAAAGTCAGCTATTTTAATTTAGAACTGCTTCACAATGTCTTAATTCAATATAAGAACTTCTTTTATGACGGCAAAGCTATTGTATTTTAGAAAACTTTCCTCATTAAGGTTTTAGAAAAATCATATTAAGACTGTTCGTGAGATACAGTATATTTGAAATTTAGAACTGCTTCACAAAGCCCTAATCAAGTTTTAGAAAACAGATTAGAAACCCAAGTAGTGAAAGTGTACTGTAAGATAGAAATAACTGTTTAGAACTTGTATATTCCCATTTATCAGAATTCCAGAGTTTCTAAATATTCAGAGAAGATAAGACTTATTCCAGTTTTAGAACATCAAAACAATTTTACCACTTTAGCATTTCTTTAAAATATAAACAGAAGTGTAAAGTAAGCAGTATCAAGGCAAAATTCAGAAATCTTAGAAAAGATCAACACAATGATTTATTAGTGTGGTTCGGCACTAAGCCTCAGGACACTACATCCACTCCCCAAGACTCATCTGAGATCCTCAACTATGTTATCTCTTTTCAAGGGTTAAGAGACAAACCACAACAGTAACAAGGCAATAGATCAACACCTAGATCTACCCTTTTTATCCCACTAGATTTTTCCAAAGGTTCTAGTTAAACCTCAAACTCTTTCTGTTTTTTGGCAGAGTACAGAAACTCAATTCAAGACATTTAGAATCCCACACAAGGAGAAAGTCGCTTTGATACCTCTTTCACAATAGCTTTCTAACCCTAAGCTATTACACATAATGTTTATCAAATAAAATCTTGTTCTACTGTGATTCAAAATCTAAATAGACATAAAGGAAATGCACATTATAAGCGCAGGAAAACAGTTGGCTATCAGATTAGAAAATCGATTTAGAACACAGAACTGTTTTTTTCAAAAGTAAGTTATAAAAATTTCTTTTTCTCTTTTAAAGACGAAAAACGTTTGAAGGTGCATATATGAAAAGAAAAATGGGGGGGTGTAGAGAGTAAGTTTTGAGAGATAAAAGATGTGAAATTCAATGAGAGAATTTTGCTCTTTAAAACGAAAACTCTTTCTTCCTCTACATGTTCCAAGAGTGAAACACTCCTTTATATAGAGAGCTTCGTGTCTTCTTGATTTTTGGAAAGTGGATATTTCATTTTGGAAATCAGAATAATTTGCCTTTCCATTATAGAAGATTAACGAAAAATCTTGGCTTACCAAAAGTTTATTCTTATCCTTTTGGTTAAGAGAATATAAAGACGGAATTTTACTTTCCCTTTAAAATAAAAAGATTTTCGGCAGCATATTTTGGAAAATATTTTTCTCGAAGAGATAACAACTTTATAACTAAAAACGAAAAAAAAATACAAATCTTCTTCGTTTTAGGTAGAGAATAAATTTAAGTTCTTTTAGATCTTCAAAGGAGTTTCGAAAAAAAGATAATGTATATTTTATTACCAAAATCGCTTAGAGATAAAAATATCTTTAGTTTTAGGTAATTAAAATTCCATTTCGATATCTTAAAGCATATTTTTCGAAAACCAAAAATTTTTTCGAAAGAAATTATTTTGAAAGGAATCTTAATTTCGAAAAATATTTTTGATGAGAGAAACAATTTAGTTATGTGCTTATAGATGAATTTTTCTCTCTATTCCTACAATTGTATCCTAATACCTAATCACTAGGTCTTCAAAATATTCTTCACCAACATCATGGATTTTGTAGGACTTGCCTTCTACGGAATTCTTTTTTTTTTTTTTTTTTTTCCATTTTAAGAATTCTGCATAAAATAATATTAGCACAAATAATAATATTTCAAATTTATTTGTTTGTTTTAATTCATCAAAATTTTTCGAGATTAGAGCTGACCCTTGAGCCAAAACAGTTATTGTAAATTATTTTCGTGTATTATATAGTTGGGAGTATAAACTGCGAACTTAATTTAATGGTTTAGAATATTTAGAAGTTGATATATTTAAATTTGAATGTTATTTAATTCATGAATATTAAAATGTTATTCAGGGGAAATACTGTAGTTTATGAAAATTATAGAAGTATTGGTTTGTGTTATTTTTATTGGAGTTTGATGCGGGTTTGGAGTTTGAATTTAGGGATGGTTTTGTAATCACATGTGGCGACTTCTATTTTAGGGGAAACTCTTTACAATTTTTTACAGTAGGATTCTCCCAAATCATTATTCAAAAAAAAGGTTATCATTATTTACTTGCTTAAACTTGTGATGACAATACTAAGTCACTTCTAATTTCATAATATGATTATTATGATTTATATATAGGTTAGAGGGTGTTCCGTCATCCGGATGTGGCATCCACATGCAAGTCTTCATCGGGACTGGGAAGTGGGTTGTTACACTTTAAATGAAAGCCAATTTCTGCTTAGTTAGAAAAGGAACTGGGTATGTTAGTTTTTAACACTCTTAAACTTAAGAATTGCTAATTTGTTGTCGATAGTTCTAAATGCTTTTATATGTTTAAGATTGAAAGACCTCTTTGTGTTTATTGTATTTAAAGTTTAACACAGTGTAAATTTTTTTGAAGAAAATAATTTTTATGTTCTAAAAGAGCTAAATAAGGTTCTTGAATGTAGGTTTTCTAATGTTGTCATCTACATCAGATTCTAATTTTATAAGACAAATTAAATCAATTAGTTTTTTATTTTTATTATTTTATTTAAAAAAGATTTCTTCGTTTTTGCAAAAGTAAAGGTTAGCAAGTCTTTAATAAGTGTGTCAATTTATTTACTAGGGTTTCAAAAGTTAGTCATTTTATTTTATTTTAAAACCATCATATTTAAATTTCTCTACATTCCACGTTTCTGACACGCCTTTTCTTTTTAAATAAAAACTTTCTTCTAAGGTTTTTTCTCTTCTCTCCTAAAGCCATAAACTTTCTCTTTAATTATTTCTCTCTCTCTCTCTCTCCTCTTCTCTCTCTTCTCTCTCTCACAACCGTATATTTTCCTTCTCACTTCAACAAAGCCCTAATCCTTTGCTGCCTCCAAAATCTTAGTCATGACTAGATTCTAGTTTCCTCCTCCTCTAATTTTATGACTAATGAGGAATTTAAAACTTTCTGAAGTAATCAAAAAAGTATAAAAGCTTGCTGCCGAAACTGAAAAAATCAATAATGGAGTCGAGTTCAGAGAAAGAAAAAATTCAAAGAGCAATTTCGAGAAAACTAAAAGAAAAGAGAAAAAGGAATGGATTCAATTTCTCATAGTAAAGGTAAATCTGTTTTATTCCCAAACTCTCTTATGCAATCTTGTGTGGTTTGATTGAAAATTCTTTTGGGAAACTAAGAGTTTTGAGTTTAGAGAAGTTATTAGAGTTTCAAACGGGGCAACGATTTCTATTCTTATGAACCAAACCTTGCTATAAAAATTGATGTTAGGAATTTATGGGTCTCTTTAGAGTAAACTGATCCAAAAGTGGTCTTCTATTGAAAAATAGATGGAAGAGCTAGTAGTGTTTGTTCTTTTTTTACTGACTTAAGGCAACATTATAAATTCGAACAGTAAGTCTAGGTAACCAAAATTAAGGAAAACCACTAGGTTGATGAGATAAAAAGGAAAGTTTATAAGAAAAATTTACCAAGAAGGGATCTTATAGAAAAATAAAAGTATGATTGAAACGCTCTAACCTTCATGAGAATATGAAGTGGCTATTACAAATTGGTTGTGCAACACTTGTTTATTTTCTTTTTACTTTGAATTTTTTTGTTTTTGAAGTTGTTTATACTACTCTATTTATGTTTGGTTTTTGTTCATACTTCAAACTATTTGCTTGTGTTTCTGTTTCTGTTTTGGTTTGCCACCCTCTATATGATAGACAAAAGGGGTGAACAAAGGTATACTCTTGATGCTTGAGTAATCTTGGAGGAGAACACAAGTATACTTCTTGATGCTTGATTTACTATGGAGGAGAAACACATTTCATTTTTTTTTAAGTACTATTTGCTTAATCATGTTCTCATCCTATGTTATTTTTCTAATTTTGTACATGTTGAAAGATTGTGCTTGTATTAGAAATGACTTGATTGATTAAGACTTTTAGAACTAAGTTCTATTTTCTAAATTTTATTTCTTAAATCTAATGTTCAGTTCTAAATTCCCCACAGCTCTTAAATTGCACTTTTTCAAGGCGAAGTTTATATGAATTATAATATTGTTTCATGATAGATCTGTTATTTTTAGAACTTGTATTTTGTTTGAATGCATAAATTTATGGGGGGAAGCACATTGTTTATGTTTACTTGATAAATTTATTGAGTTTTGTCATCGTCAAAAAGGGGGAGATTTGTTGGCTCAAAGTATTCCAATTGTATCTTAAGATTTCGATGACTTATGCAAAACAAATACATTAAGTATTTTTGTTTGCTGCAAGTTATTTTATGCAAGAAAGAAATTGTTGTTGAGAGTTTTATGGAGAATTGAAAGATCTTGCAATCCAAGATTTTATTTAAAGGACATGAAGATCCAATGAAATTATTTTGTTTTGGTTATAAGTATTATTAATTTTTTATTTGAAGACCATGAAGATCAATGAAATTATTTTGTTTTGGTTAGTATTATAATGAGTCTTTGAAAATTAATGCAGGATGGATAGAAAATTCTTTTATAAGCACAAAATATCTTTTATCTCTCTTAAAATTATTTTCGAAATATTCTCAATAAATGCTTGAAAATAAAAAACCCAAATCATTGTCTTTTTTATCTACGCTTACCTAAATGGAAAAGATTTTTTGGAAAAAATATTTTCGATAACCATTGAATGAGTTTCCACAAAAGTTATTTGTGCATTTACTTTTTATTTTTAAATATAGGAAATATTTTTTGCTCATTACAAGCCAAATCTCAACGTCTTTTATAATTGGATCTTCACGCCTCTTATAAAAACATTTTTTCTCTTTTAAAAATGGTGTTGGTAAGAGTAAGAGTTCATTGTTTAAAGTTTTAGATTTCTTAAAGCTCTCTCTTCAACCCCCTTTTCATTTCTTTTCATGTATTTTCTTCAAGAGATATTTTTCAACGAAAAAGAAATTTGTAATAACACTTTTGAAGAACAATTATGGGCTTTCCTTTTGTTTTAAAAATCTATTTTCTATTCTTCCTGTGCTTATAATTGCATTTCTCTCTGTCTATATAAATTTTTGAAATCTGTTATAGATTAGAGGATTTTAAACAAAAAACATTTGTGTAATAGCTTAGGTGATAAGGTATGGTGTAAAAGGTTATTAAGCGACCATCTCCTTATATGAGATTCTAATGTCTTGATATGAGTTTCTGTTCTTTGCAAAACAGAAAGGGCAGAGGTTGACTAGAACCTTCAAAAATCTAGTGGGACAAAAGTTAAATATGGGTGTTAATCTTTTTTCTTGTAAAGTTGGTTTGTCTCTTACCCTTGAAAAGAGATAACATAGTGGAGGATCTCAAAATGAATCTTGGGGAGTGGTTGTAGGCGCGTTAGTGCCGAAAGACTATAAATCTCTATGTTTATTCATTTTCATTTTACTCCTTTGTTTTTAAAGTTACAGTTTAGTCCTAGCTTATAAAAAGTTATTTCAATTGAGTCCAATTTTTCTCCTCTCAAATTTAACAAATAAAATATTGAAGTTGCAATCTAAAATAGAAAATGTTACAAGAATTGTAATGACTTGTTTTCAGGATTTTTTACTTCACTTAGATCATAATTTTTTTATTTTAGTTATTTGAAACATGGATTTTTTTATAGAAGATTTCAAGAAGCTTCATCAATAAATTTGAAAAATTTGTTACTTCAGAATGATGTATCTAATGAGCTTGATTGATTAACTTCTTTTAAAAAAGTGAAAACGACAATACTTAAGCTAGATTTTCTCTCCAAGGAAAGTGATAGATGCGACAGCAACCAATATTTTTGTATTAAAGGAATATAACAACAAAAAGTGAATCCTAAACTAAAGGCTAAATCATTAAAAATACTCTAAATTTTGCGGATAGTTCTAATTGTATCTTAAATTCAATTTTTTTTCCTCCTCATATCCTAAATTTTAATTTTAGTTACAATAAGATTCTAATTTCAAACTGTACCTAATTTAATATTATTTTTGTGTGATCCAGTTTAACCTTTTTCCTCAAATTAGACTCCTTTCTCACCACCATTTATAAATAAATAAATATTTATAATTATTTATATAAATAGTAAAATAAAAATAATATATTCATCTTAAAAATGAAATACTTTTATTTATTTATATAATATTGACAACAAATAATGATTCCCTAAAAATAAAATAACGTCATAAATGAATAAAACTTCTTTTATAAGAAATTTAACCTCAATATAAACTAAATTCCATGGTTAAAAAATGGCAAAATGAAAATCTAAACTAATATTTTGTGCTTATAACTAACTAAAATTTACTCTCTCCATCTCAAAAAAATAATCCATCTTTCTTTTTTGGTTTGTCCCAAATTATAGTCTACTTTCTTTTTTGGCATTATAGTTAATCCTTAAATTGTCTACTATACCCTTATTAAATTTTATCTTATTTTCAATAATCTTCATTAATTCTTACTTGTTATTCTAATATAATAATTGCCCATGTATTATTTAAAATGGACATAATAGAAAAGTTATATGAATAAAATTGTCATTTAACTATAATAATTGTTATTTCTTAATCTGTGTGAAAATAGAAAGTGGAAATAGAATAGTGTACTATTTTTTTGAGATGGAATTTAAAATGGACATAATAGAAAAGTTATATGAATAAAATTGTCATTTAACTATAATAATTGTTATTTCTTAATCTGTGTGAAAATAGAAAGTGTACTATTTTTTTGAGATGGAGGTAGAATTATTTTACTTGGCTCTTTATGAATTTAAATTTCTAACCAATATTAGTGTGAGCATTCTTAAATGGTGAATTGTAATTAACCTGACCATAAGCATAAATCTAATGCAAATAATATCTTATTCATTAAATTGGATACAATTTGAAATTAGGAGAAGGAAGTTGGATTTATAGTACAATTAAAACTATCCACAAAATATGGAGTATTTTTAATGATTTATACCAAACTTAATGGTATTGGTTATCTTTGCTACCGTTTTACTCCCTTCTCCTAATAGCAAAAATAAACAAAGTATAAAAATAGAAAAAAAGAACTATAAAAAGAAAATAATTTTACTAAAAAATTTTGGAAATACTAAAATTATTTGCTTTATTAAGTAATAGACAAGAATATAATGCATATTCATTTATAATAAATGAATGTACAATATATTTAATTAATATAAACCTTTTAATTTTGAAATGAAGAATTCTAACATTATTATAACTACGTAAAGATTCTTTGCACACGTTGTTTTCATAATTTATAATTTATAACTATAAATTAAATATCCAAATTTCTCCATGAATCACTACGAGAAAATACCGGAACAGCAATGGGTCTTTAGAAATGGATGGATTTGTTGCCAAATAGCAATGGATCAGAAATGGTTAGCAACGGAAAAGAAACTACATCCCATATTAAAAATAGCAACAGTTTAGCAACGGATTAGCATATTTCAGAAACGGATCTTTCTGTTACTAAATCTAGCGGGAAGTTGGGGCACATAATGTGGAAACGGATGAGCAACGCATTAGCAATGGAATTTAGAAACTAATTAGAATATTCGTTTCTGCAGTTCATAGTGGATCCACATACAAAATAGCAACGGACATACCAATGGATTAGCGGCGGTTTTTAGAAATGGATATCAAACCGTTTCTAATGCCTATTTATCATAATTTTCCTTCATTTTTTTTGTCTTAAGAAAGAATATTACGAAAAGATTATTTGCCTTCAATTATTATTGTACATTATATATATTTTACAAATTGTATTTAGTATATTATAAAAGAATTTATTTTCCTGCTGGTTGCTCTATTAAATTATCGTGCTATAGAAATTGTAATACCATTAATTTATATTAATCATATTACAGTAAATTAATTTATATTAATTAATGTTTATGATTCAAACTATTTTAATATTGTATCTAATCATAAATAATTCTATATAGGTAAAGTTTTATGATTCAAAATAATTCAATATGGATAATATATAGATAAATATTATTTATAATATTTAATTATTTGATTGTAAAATATAATTTAATTATTATTAGATATTAATTCTACAAAATATAAAAATAAAGAAAAATTGAAAATTTTCGATATTAACATATACCAATCCCAAAAAAAAAAACATTCTAATTTAATTATATATATATAACTTAAATATATTAAAAAGTAGAAGGTTTTATAAAAAAAAGAAAGTGGTAATTATATATCTACATTTAAAAAAAAAAAAAGGTTTGAAGGCCTGATTTTTAGGTTCTATATATATATATGTACCTTTATATATGTACATTAAAACAAATTTCGAATAAGTAAAGTTATCTATATAATAATATCTCATTGAAGTTCAAGTTGATCTCTAAAAATTTCTTTATTTATTTTTTGGATTAAAAGGTCACTTATTTTAGGGTTAATTATATTTCAAGTGCCATAACTTTTTATTTTTTTTATCTAACATTAAAATTTGCAATTAAGGCTCCGTTTATTCCAGAAAATAATTTACCTTTACTTGAAAACTATTTTTCAAATGACTTGTTTTTCGTTATTTGGTTACAATATTGAAAATTAGTTAAAAATATTAAAGTTTTTAACTTTTAAGACCACAAAAATATTAATAATAATAGAAATTCCATATTTTAAAAATTTTATTATGAAATACGAGAAGAATGCAAAAGAAATGGTAAATTATGAAAGTTGTCGATGACTGGTGGTGGTGGCTGGTAATGAATGGTGACCGGTGGTAGTGATTATTAATGATTAATAAATTAAAAAATATATAGATTTATAAGGTTATAATAAGTTTGCCATATATCTAGGAAATGTTTTACTTTCTTGAAAATGAAAAGTCATTTTCCTTAAAAATGACTTTATTTTCTTTTGACCAGGAAAATATTTTCAATTCACTTATAAAGAAAAATTGTAAAAAATATTTAAGTACAAATTATTTTATGGAAACGAACGGAACTTAGTGTCTAAACTAAAAATTTTTTCTAATAACTGCATTCAACTAGAATTTCTTACCGAAAAATCAAAATGAATTATTTTACTCATATATTTTAGATTATTACATTTATTTCTTATTCCTTTGTTTTTTTCTTTATTTATTTATTTTTATTTTAAAGTTGAAAGAAAGTTGACAAAATTTTGATACTTTTTAGCGCTAGGGGGTATATGACAGAGAGGTAAATTGAATGATTATTTATGTTTTCATATCTTTTTTTTAAGTAAATTTATGTTTTGATATCCAATATTTTCTACTAGAATTTAGTTTAATTATATTCCAAATGCATAGAATTAAATTAGTAGCATGCTCGATAAGGAAGTGTTTCGAAGCATCTTTTGTGGGATATAGTAGTGAAAGAAATGGATATAAATGTCATGATCCTACAAATGGTTGATGCTATCATCAAGGAATATAGTGTTCGATGAAGTATCTTCTCGGTGGTCACCACAACAAGTAGCACTTCCCGACTCGAAAGGAATGAAAGAAAACTATAAGAAAAATTAGTTAGAAAAGAAAGTCCAAGCCTTAAAGTCATAGAAGACCTGGGAACTATTGAATAAAAAGAGAAGCAAGCATCAATTTCACAAAAAAGGGATGCAAGTCCATGGCAAAACAAAGTACATTAAAGAACTGTTGAAGAGTCTTGACCAAGCCAATAAGAGATGAAGATGGATCACATCAACATTTAAGATGACCAATTAACCATATCAATACTAAGACCAAACCTAAGATATACTGATGTTGCTCTTGTTGAAGAAAGGAGCCAAAAACTTTAAAGAAGTGGCCTAGGAAGAATTTCAAGCATTAAAGGAAAAACCAAGTCGCAGAGGTATTCACTAAGGGACTTAGTGTCACCAAGTACGAGGAGTTTAGAAGGCAACTCATTATAATATTAAGGATGCCATTCAAAGAGAGTCGACACTAAAGAGAATGTTAAGAGTCATCACCAACTCTCTAGAAGACCTCATTCATCTACAAAATATCAAACTTGTTTAAAAGACTATTCATTCATCCATAAATTATTGCTACAAAATATCTTCTCTTACTTTAGAAAAATCTACGAATATCTTTTATTAAAACAATATTAATCTAGAAAAATCTTTGTAATTGTTGATTAAAAATTATGGTTAACATTGTCCTCACCACACCTATAAATCAAGCCAATATTTTGGCGGATGAGTAGTGTGGTGAGGTGAGTAGTGCTTTGAAGTGAGACTGAAAAGAGAAAAATTCATGTATGGCTTGGTATTGATGTGAGTGAGAGAATAATTGTGTATATGAGTATTGGTATGAGTGACAGTGAGTAAGGAAAAATAACGGTCGCATGTAAAAGTTGTTTTTGTAAAATTTTCATTTCAGTCCTTTATGTCTGAAGTTACAGTTCAGTCCTAACTTATAAAAAATTATTTTCAATTGACTCTAATTTTTCTTCCCTCAAATTTAACAAATAAAATATTGGAGTTGCAATCTAAAATAGAAAATGTTAAAAGACTTATAATGACTTATTTTTACAATTTTTTTGTTTCACAAAGATCATAATATTTTTTATTTTAATTATTTGAAACATGGATTTCTTCATGAAAGATTTCAAAAAGCTTCATCAATAAATTTGAAAAACTTGTGACTTTAGGATGGTGCATTAATGAGCTTGATTAATTAACTTTCTTAAGAAAGTGATAAATGACAATACTTATGTGACATCCCGACCCGGCAAAGCGATCCTAAAAGGGCAGGTAGAACAAAACTCATGGCTAGCTTCTAAGATGGCAGGATAGCTATGGATAGTGGAATGCAGGACACATTAATGAATTGGATCATATATCTAAAAGGCAAAAACTAATCATCAGAGGCGCCTTTTGGTGGAATGGCTTGGAGAGTTGGAAGAACTCTAGAATTAAACGTGCTTGCTTAATAGAAATCATAGGATGAGTGACCTCCTGGGAAGTTCCACATTTCACCTATGGAATAAAACCATGCGGGTCTTGCTAATCTAGTATGAGATGGAATTGGCTTGATCCAAAGTAGAGAATTTTTCTGGTGGTTGGAGTCGGGCGTGACAACTTAACCTTAATTGATCAAGTATTGAAGAAGATGAACTTAGAGAGAAGAACAATTTGAGGAAAAATTATGTATTGAATCTTGACAAGCGTTATAGAAACTTCACGTAAAGTTTATGATCTATCTCTATGTATTATAGACAATTGAAATCTATGTTGAGTTGTAAAGAAAAGTTGTAACTGCCTATTGTCGCATCAGTTGGAGAAAATAAATATCTTGTAACAATATAACAGATTGGTTGTTGTATTCTTTGGGTTGTTGTTTGGGTTATTTTGTGTTTGGGTGCAAGTTGGAGATTGGATGAGGCCCAAGGTTTAATACTCGGTTCACCAAGTAGATCTAGGCTAGCAGTAGATCTAGTGATTTATAAACCCAAGAAGTACTTAGCTTATCCAAGGCCTTTAATTGTGAAAGTTAAATGTAGATGAGATTTAATAGTCTAAATAAGTGTTTGATTTTGCCCTGCTATGAGAATATCATCGACGGAGACTAGTAATGCTAGAAAGGTGTCTCTAAAACCCTTTGTAAATCATCAGTGATTATTTGGTGATTGGGTAAACCATATTTAAGCAGATTCAGTGAGTTCTTTATTCCACTGCCTGCCAACCTGCTTTAGACCATAAAGTGATCTTTTTAGCTGGAATTTCCTAACCTTTAGTGGCTTTTGTGTAACCTTCTAGGGGGTCATGTAAATATCTTCCTCTATAAAGCCATATAAATACATATTTTTTATGTCTAGTTGGTGAAGAGACCACTCTTTAGTAGTAACTAGGGCTAGCAAAATTCTCATAGTAACTGTGAACCCCTCCCCCGAAAACACAAGCATGTGAATGCATATGACTAAGGGCAGATATGCACGTGAATGTATGAGTCGCCACCTTGTTTAATTATTTTAGGGTAAACTAGGAAAAACCGTAAGTGACTCCAATTTTAATTAACCTAATGTAACTGGGCTAGCAAAATTCTCATAGTAACTGTGAACTCCTCCCCCGAAAAACACAAGCATTGGAAATGCATATGACTAAAGGGCAGATAATCACGTGAATGTATGAGTTTGCACCCTGTTTTAATTATTTAAGGGTAACCTAAGGAAAACGTAAGTGACCTCCAATTTTAATTACCTAATTACTAGATTAATTTAATCCCCAGATTTAAGGCATGGTTTGCGAAACCCGGAGGTAGATCCGAGACATGTTCATGTTGATGAACTACCGATGAAAGAGCTTTGCAAAGGTAAAATGTCGGCCAAATGAAATTTCAAGTGATTTCAACAGCCGCTTTCGGGTTAAATCCGAACGTGCCTACGTACTCCGTTCGAACTGGAAGATCAAAGTCAAACATAAGTCGATGGCCTTTTTTTTAAAGGCTTTTGAATGGGTATGCTTAATGCATGAGTGTGTATATGCTTTGTGCATTTTGGGTTTAGGCATTTTTCCACAAGAATGATTGTTTGATTAGGCGGCTTTGCTTGGCCAAAATTTTTGAATTTAAGGCTTATTAGCCAAAAAGATTGATTTAGGCAATTATTGCCAAAAAGTCGATGTGGATTTAGGCGATTGTGCCAAAAATTGGTTTATTTGGAGGCTTTTAGCAAAATGAGATTATTTAGGCAATTTGTTTGCCAAATGTGAGTGAATTTAAAGGCTTTTAGCAAAAGGGTTGATTAATTTCAAAGGCATTTTCCAAACTTTTGTTTTTAAGCGATTGTCGCCGAAAATGGTTAATCTTACTTATGAGGCAAAAATTTTTTGGGTTTGCAAGTGAATAAATTGAATTGGCAATATAGGCCAATTTATTGCCAAGCAAAAAGTGTTTTTAATTAAGGCTATTTAGCCACATGTATGTGATTACTTGGATTAAGAGCCGGGACTGTTCGACAATAAAGGCGATTATAACCCTTAGTCCATTAATTGACATATACTTTAGCCAACTATTGTCGGATTTAGGTTTTTAATACCAGATATTAATTAACCGGAGCATTTAAGCTTTACTCATATTTTAATTAGAGGCAGTTTATTTGCCAAACTGATGACGTGATGCATTATGCAGTTGTAGAATTAGGAATTAGAAGAGAAATATGCATGAAGTGGCTGAAAATTAAATGAGCAGAGTTTCGTTTATTTTACCTGAGTTAATCGGCGACCGCTTTCTTAGCTTCAGCTTGAAGCAACTCCGGATTAAGCTCCTCGTTTGGGGAAATATTAATTAATTTATTTATGGTGGCCAAATATCACAAGCAGAGTAATAAAAAAGCCTATACTAAAAATGCAGTGAAAAGCAGTAAAAGAATCGCAATCGCAAGGAGCGTAGGGGAGAAGGAGCGTCCGTCAACACAGACTGAGTGAGTAAAAACGGAGTGACGGGGCTGTATTTATAGAGAAAAACAGGCCAAAGGGCGGCCGCGGCCGCCGCGTAGAGCTGCCTCTGCCGCCGCTGAGGGCGGCAGCTGCCACCTTGGCCGGCGGCCGGAGCCGCCATAACCGGCGGCTGCTGCCGCCGTGGCCGCGGACTTGCTACTCTTTTCGTTTCGGAGGCTTTTTCGGGAGTTTTCGACCTCCAAAAAATATTCCGGGACCAGTTCTGCGATCCTCGTAATTTTCCGGACGTTTCAAGCAAGTACCATACTTGGCATACTTTCGGTGAACTTTCCGAATGGCCTCCGGTCCGGCCGTACTGTTTGCAGTCCGGGAAAATTGGCTTTTTGAGCCTCAAAAATTGGGTATTCACAGTAACTAATTTGGCAACCAGAGAAAAATTATTTGTGTAATCCAATCTAGCAGTTGGTTATACCCTTTAGCCACTAACCTTGCTTTGTACCTATCTCTAGTGCCATCTGCTTTGTATTTAACCCGATAAACCCATTTGCACCCAATTGCTCTCTTGTTTTTATATAGTGTAGTCAATTCCCGTATATCATTTGCTTATAAAGCCTTAAGCTCACTTTGCATAGCCATTGACTAGTTAGCATCTTGCTTTGCATGAAAATATGATGTTGACTCATGAATTTGACATAAATTTTTTAAAATGCAAGGTAGGATTTGGAAAAATGACAGGCAGATATGTCTACTAATACTGTGTTGTGTTATTTAGGTGATATAGAAATGCCATAGGAGGATGTATAGGCCACAAAGTCATTGAGCTAGGCTAGTTTGGTTAGAGTCTTGGTGCTTCTCCTCAAAACTAGTGGGGTTGGTAAGAGTTGGTTATTGTTGGTGAGAAAAGTTATTGGTAAGGTTTCTCTGACCTGTAAATTTTAATTTGGATTGGTAAGTAATATAGGTTGTGGATTTTCTATGTCAATGTTACCTGAAATGTTTTGTTGTGTATCATTGTTTTATGAAAGTATGGGAGAAATGGTTATGGTTAGTTCATGTGAATGTGGTATGTTTTCTATGTGATGATTGTGAAGTGTTGAGAATTGGTTTGTGCTGTCTGTTACTGGTGTTGGGTAAAAGATAGGTTCTGTGTCTTCAAGACATATAAGTAGAGTGAATTAGGTTACCTGATCTAGTTGGTGAGAGTGGAAAGGGAAAGTTGTTTCTCTAAACATTTTGTCTCTAGAGTAAAAGATGGTTTTGGTGTTAAGGTTATAGAGTTTGTACCCTTTTTGCTACTGTCCATATCCAAACAAGACATCATGGTATAGATCTAGGGTAAAACTTTGTTTCCTATGGTCTAACATCTAAGGCAAAACACAAACACCCACTGACTCTGAAATAAATGATATCTGGAATCCTATTATGTAATAGTTCATAACATGACTTCCAATTCAATGTTTTTGAGGGAAGCCAGTTTACTATATGGGTAGCACTCAATAGGATTTCTGACAAAAAATGTTTACGTAACTATGATTGTATCATTAGGGCTCTGCTGACTTGCAAAAGTGTTTTGTGTTTTCTTTCTACCCTACCATTTTGTTGGGGTGAATAAGGGCAGGTTAACTAGTGTAAGATACCTTTAGAACCAAAAAAATTTTTCATTTGTTAGTTCTCAAATTCTGTCTCATTATTTGTCTTAACCTTCTTTATTTTACTTTAAAATTGAGTTTTTATCATTTGTACGTAGTGGTTGACAATATGAAACACTTTAGCTTTGTTTGAAATCATGTATACCCATGTATATTTAGTTTTGTCATCAACTATGGTAACCATATACCTTGCTCCTGTAATTGAACTGATTGAATATGGGCCATACACATCCATATGCATAAGATCCAAGGGTTTTTCTAATTGACTGGCTAATAGGAAAAGGTGTTCTTTGCTGCTTAGACAAGGGACGAACAACATAATCAAAAGAATTTGTACTGAAATTTGGCAATTGAGCTACATGTTTGAGTCTAATGTCTAAAACATGACCCATTCTACTATGCCATAGTAAATTGACATGATTATTATGTTTCTCACGAACATTATTAGCAACATGGGCAGTGCTGGGAATCACGGATGTGTGCATGTATGTGCCCGTGAGAAAAGAGGTTTAATTCAAGTGATATAGGCCTTCCTCCTGATAGAAAACTAAACTTGTCTACACCTAACTTGGATTAAGTGAGTAAAGTCTTGGTTGGTGAAAGCATAGTCAATGGATGGTGCCTAACTTGGACTAAGAGAGTAAAGTCTTGGTTGGTGAAAGCATAGTCAATGAACGGTGCCTAACTTCGACTATTGTTGGAAAAGCTACCAAAGTGGATTTAACACACCAATCATATTGCCTATATATACATGTAAAAAACGAATGAATAAAAGAGAGATATAGAGAAAAAAAACGAATGAATAAAAGAGAATATAGAAATTAGTTTTTCTCTTCTTGTTGGGTGAGTTTCTAAAAAAAAAAAAAAAAGAATATTGTGAGTGTGGTCTCCTTGTAATATTATTTCCATAAATTGAGTGCTTGGTATTGAGTATTGTTGATTGTTCAATAATTTAGTAAATTATTTATTTCCAAACATCTGGTAACGCCCCCCCCCCCCCCATCAGAGTTCAAATCTTGCCATGGCATCCACAAGTACATTCCAAACACAAGTGCCTAGATTGACAAAGAGCAATCATGATATTTGGTGTATACAAATGAAGGCTCTGCTGGGATCACTTGATGTGTGGGATCTCGTGGAGTCTGGATTCACCGAACCCGACGCAATGGAGGAAGCACAAATATATCAAGAAGAAAAGGAGGAGTTGAAGGAGCTAAGAAAGAGGGAGAAGAAGGCCTTGTTCACAATATATCAAGGTCTCGACGAAACCGCATTCGAGATAGTTGCCCCCGCTAAGACGTCAAAAGAAGCCTGGGAGATACTCCAGAAAGGGTTCGGTGGTGTCGACAAAGTAAAGAAGATTCGCTTACAAGCTCTCCGCACTCAATTCGAGTCACTACATCAAGAAAGCTCAGAGTCCGTTTCTGACTATATCCCGAGGGTCATCTCGATCGTTCACCAAATGAGAAGAAATGGAGAAAATTTGGATGATGTTCGAGTTGTTGAAAAAATCCTACGGTCCCTTGATTCCAAATTTGATTTTGTGGCCGTGATGATAGAAGAGTCTAAGGATTTACTAAGGATTTAAAGGAGATGAACGGTAGAGCCAGCTTGCAATGGCTCTCTTCAGCACATGAACACGCTTATAAAGAGAGGTGAAGGAAAATCCCTAGAGCAAGCATTACACAGCGAAGCCTAACTTTGAAAATGCCAATTCTCAATTCTCGAGGTGGTTCTCAAAGAGGAAGATTCATGTTAAGAAGAGGAAGAGGCAGTCGAACAACTACCACCATTGAACATTCCCATAATGACGATGGAGAATCAGCCGAAAGAGGAACTGGTCAAGGACGCGGCCGTGGTCATGGTCAAAGACGCGGACGAGGTCGTGGTGGATGGAGATATTACAAATCTGATGTTCAATGTCATATTTGTAAAAAATATGGCCATTACGCAAAGGAGTGTTGGTATAACACCGACAACGGCGAAGAAAAGGCAAACCTCGGGGAGAAGACGAATGAAGATGGAGTACTCTTGATGGCCTATGATGGAGTGGAGAATCCAGAATCCATCACAGGGTTCATAGATACGGGCGCATCCAATCATATGTGTGGAAAAAAGAACCTATTTGTGGATCTTGACGTAAGGCGTGAAGGGTATATTACCTTTGGCGATCTTTCTCGACGACCGATTGAAGGGAAAGGTAAAATTCTCTTTGAACTTAAAAACGAGCAGCGGCTATGCATCTCTGATGTATATTATGTTCCCGATATGAAGAATAATATTTTGAGTGTCGGACAATTACTCAAGAAGGGGTATGATATTCGAATGAAAGACCAAGCTCTTAGCATCTGTGATAAAAATAACAAACTTATCACGAATGTCACGATGACGAAGAACCGGATGTTCCCTCTAAGACTAAGCATTAATGAGGAGAATTGTTTAAAGGCAGTAACCATAGACAATTCCACTCTTTGGCATATCCAGTATGGCCATCTCAATTTTGAGGCGTTGAAGTTGTTGAAAAAGAACAATATGGTGAGAGGCATGCCGAAAATTGATCGTCCTAATGGAGTATGTGAAGCATGTGTTGTTGGAAAGCAACACAGGAAGCCGTTCAAGAAGTATCCTTCATCGAGAGCAGCTGGTCATCTCGACTTGGTCCACTCCGATGTATGCGGACCAATCACGCCTATCTCAATCGGCGGAAATAGGTACTTCTTAACATTTACTGATGATTATAGTGGCAAAACTTGGGTTTATATGATGAAGGAGAAAAGTGAAGTTTTAGGAAAGTTTAAAGAATTTAAAAGTATGGTCGAGAAACAATTAAAAGTATGGTCGAGAAAATGGATTGTTCCTTGAAAGTGTTGTACGCACCGATAGCAGGGGGTGAGTATACTTCTCGAGAATCTTGATACGTTTTGCAAAGAAAATGGGATCATACATCACCTTACGATGCGCAAACGCCCCTAACTATGGAGTCTCGCAGAGGAAGAATCGACCATCTTTGAATATGGTTCGTTGTATATATAAATGAGCGGAAAGGTTCAGAAAGAATTTCTGGGAAAAGACCGTTTGACATGATGGTTTTAGGTTTCATTTTTACTGAATAGGTTTCCCTGACGTTAGGAGACGTGTGAGAGACTATAGGACAGCGGGACGGGAGAGAGAGTCTTGGGAGCAGAGAGGAGACCCGACGTTTGATTAACATCTTAGAAGTCTTTTCGCGGTGTTGTGGGCATTGAAAGGTTGCAAGAAGAAAGAAGCACGACACAAAGAAGATAAAAGCTTAAAGTGTGTTATGCTTGGATATGGAGAAAATTCCAGTGGATATAAATTATACAATCCTGTCACAAAAAGGATTGTGATGTCAAGAGATGTTGAGTTTGTTGAAGATCATGCATGGAATTGGGAGGATAACAACCAACAGAAGGAAATCACGATCATAGAAGATTTAAAAAAGGACAGTGGTCAGACCGAAGAAGAAGAAAATTGGGAGCCAACATCACCTCCACATGTTGGTATCCATACGGAGGAAAGTTCCAGGAAAGTTCCTTGAGTGAATCCCCTGTGAGGAAGACAAGGACAATCAGTGACCTTTATAATTCCACGGAGGAAGTTAATATAGACGAAGAAGAACTATATGGTAACCTTTGTCTCTTTGCAGGATATGATCCCATAACTTTTGAGGAAGCCTCAAAAGAAACAAAATGGAGACATGCCATGGAGGAGGAGATCCGATCCATCAAGAAGAACAAGACTTGGGAGCTCACCTCACTTCCACGAGGACATAAAGCCATTGGAGTCAAATGGGTGTATAAGACAGAAACAAATGCAAATGGAGATGTGGAGAAATATAAGGCAAGGCTTGTCGTGAAAGGATACAAGCAAAAATTCGGGATAGACTACGAAGAAGTCTTTGCACCGGTGGCTCGACTTGAGACGGTAAGATTACTCATTTCACTTGCTGCCCAAAAGAAATGGAGAATTTTCCAAATGGATGTGAAGTCAGCATTTCTAAATGGCAATCTTGAAGAGGAAGTTTATGTTGAACAACCACCAGGATTTGTCGTCAAAGGAGAAGAAGAAAAGGTGTACCGATTAAAAAAGGTGCTCTACAGGCTGAAACAAGCTCCAAGAGCGTGGAATTCCAGAATCGATGACTACTTTATTCAAAATGGTTTTGCTAGGTGCCCTTACAAGCATTCTTTATATTTAAAGAATAACCTCAATGGAGATATTTTGCTTGTGTGTTTATATGTAGATGATTTGGTGTTCACAAGCAATAGTCCCTCTATGATTCCCTCTATGATTGGCAATTCCAAGCACCCATGGAGAAGGAGTTTGAAAATGAACCGATTGGACCTTTATGGCTTACTTTCTCGGTATTGAGGTAAAGGAAAGAAGTATCTCTCAAAGTAAGTATGCCAGAGAGATCTTAAAAAAATTTTCTATGGAGGATTGTCAACTAGTTGATACTCCGGTCGAGTATGGAGTTCGAATTACAAAAGAAGGAAAAGGGAAGTTAATGAATCCAACTTATTACAAAAGTCTCGTAGGTTGTCTACATTATTTGACGTGTACTCGACCTGATATACTCTTTGGAGTTGGTTTGGTGAGCAGATACATGGAGACTCCAAAGACCTCTCATTTCAAGACAGCGAAAAGAATCCTAAAGTGCATAAAAGGGACACTTGACTACGGGCTGTTTTATTCCTCAAAAGAAAGCATGGAACTTGTCGGATTCAGTGATAGCGACTGGGCCAGAAGCATTGATGACCGCAAAAGCACATCCGGATTTGTGTTCTACCTTGGAGGTACGGCATTTACTTGGTCATCTAAGAAACAATCCATTGTTGCATTATCTACTTGTGAGGCAGAGTATATTGCTGCATCATCATGTGTTTGCCATGCCATATGGCTAAGAAGATTTTGCCATGCCATATGGCTAAGAAGATTATTGGAGGAGATCAGAGTGAAACCAAGGAAGGAACCGACCAAGATTATGTTGTATAAGTCCAGCAATTGCGCTTGCGAACCAATCCAGTGCCATCATGAAAGGTCCAAAACATATTGATACTCGATTTCACTCGATTTCATTTTATTCGAGAGCATATCAAGAGCAAGGACGTAGAGCTCGTGCATGTAAAGACCAATGATCAAGTTGCTGACATATTTACGAAGGCTCTAAAGACTGATATGTTTCAGTACTTACGAAGCTTGCTCGGTATCACCGTAATTGAAGAGACAAGTTTAAGGGGAGGAAATGATAGAAAACTAAACTTGTCTACTCCTAACTTGGACTAAGTGAGTAAAGTATTGGTTGGTGAAAGCATAGTGAATGAACGGTGCCTAACTTGGACTATTGTTGGAAAAGCTACCAAAGTGGATTTAACACACCAATCATATTGCCTTTATATATATGTAAAAAACGAATGAATAAAAGAGAGATATAGAGAAATTAGTTTTCTCTTCTATGTGTGTGAGTTTATAAAAAAAAAAAAAAAAAAAAAAAAAGCAGAGGATTGTGATGTGTTCCCCGTTGTATGATTATTAGTTGTGAGTGTGTCTCCCTTGTAATATTATTCCATAATTGAGTGCTTGTATTTGAGTATTGTGATTGTTCATAATTTAGTAAATTATATTATTTCCAACACCTCCACCTTTCCAATTGCAAGTACTATATCGGTCTGTAAATCCTGCAAGACACAGTATTATGGTAAGGTTTTGACTGAATTTCTGTTTACTTTGGCTAGGGTGAATACTGAAATGAGGTTCCAAGTGAAGCTAGGTATGTAAAGCACATTGAATAGTGTCAAGTGTTTATGCAAGAAAATAGTTCCTGTGTATGTGACTAGTTTAGTGGATCCATTCGGAATTTCACTGGTTTTGGCGAGGGTAGTTTCTGTAGGCTGTGAAAATTTTATTTATTGTATGACATATGGTCAGTAGCAGTTGTGTCTATAATCCAATTGCTTGCATCATTGTTTTTTATGCAATTCAAGTGTTTAATGATTAATTTACCTGCAGAGCTAGCCATATTGGCAGTTGAAGTGTCATGACCATGTTCTTCTTCTATGCTCTTTCCTTCCATCACTTTCATAACTTCCTGTTGAACCAATTTGGCTATTTTACTATTGAGCCCTTCATAGTTCTCCGACTGTATAGGAGTGTCTGAGATTGGAATTTCATGTGCTGTTGTTGTGATACTTGCATTTGCCTTTGCACTTTTCTCTTTCAATTCATAGTACCAATCTAGATATCCATGGAGTTTGAATCACCTTTCTTTCATGTGCCCCCTGTTTTACAATAGTCACAGTATTTCTCTTCCTTTCTTCTATTATAATTCTTTGCATCTCTGTAATATGTTTTCTGGAAGGAACTTGGTGTCTTAGGAAAATCTCCAGTAGATCTCTGAAAATTTCTTGTGGAATTTCTCTGTACATACATTGCTGTTGTGTTGCCCATAGACTCAAAAGTTGGATTATGAATTTCTCTTTGTTTCTCCACCCTAATCACCATAGAATAGGCTTTGTTCATACTAGGAAATAAATCCAGGAGTAATATCTGGTTTTTGACATGATCATAGCTCTCATTTAGTCCCATAAGAAATTGAATCAGTTTATCCTCGTCCTCTAAATCTGAAACCATTCTTGATGCACCGCAGGTACAGCTAGGTAAAGGCCTTAGACACCCTAATTCATCCCATAGTTTCTTGATTTTAGTGACATAAACCACGATAGATAAATTTCCTTGCACCAAACTAGAAATTTCATGTTTGATTTGGTAAAGCTATAGCCCATTGCTTTCACCAAATCTTTCAACAAGGTCTTTCCCCAGTTCTTTTGCACTATTCATATACAAGAAAGCTTCAACGATGTCTTTGGATATAGAATCCAAGATCCATGACACCCTTATGTTGTCTACCCTCAACCATTTCTCATACAAAGGTGAATTTACGTCAGGTTTAGAACACTGTCCATTGATAAACCCTAGTTTATCTTTGGCTCTGAGTGCAATTAACATGGATCTACTCCATGAAAGGTAATTATTACCAGCAAGAGGCACACTTACTAGGCTAGATGCAAGATTGTCTGAGTTCATTAACTTGTAGGTTTCTGATTCTCCTTGTGTTGCTCTTAATATTTCTTCTTCTGTCATGTTGATGATCTTTTCTTATTATAGTAACTTCGTATCTGTGTTGATTAGAAGGAAGCCAAGTATGGCGATGTAAAGGAAGAAGAGTGAGGAGGCCTATCAGAGTTTAACAGGCTCTAATACCATGATCAAGTATTGAAGAAGATGATTAACTTAGAGAGAAAAGAACAAATTTGGAGAAAAATTATATATTGAATCTTGAGAAGTGTTACAGAAACTTCACGTAAAGTTTATGATCTATCTATGTGTATTATATACAATTGAAATCTATGCTGAGCTGTAAAGAAAAGTTATAACCGCCTATTGCCACATCAGCTGGAGAAAATAAATATCTTGTAACAATATAATAGATTGGTTGTTGTATTCTTTGGGCTGATTGTTTTGGGTGTAAGTTGGAGATTCGGCTGAGGCCTAAGGTTTAATACTCGGTTCATTGATTTTCTCTCTAAGCAAAGTGACACATATTGTGGTAGACATATGTGACTGCAACCGATATTTTTGTAGTAAATGAATATAACAATAATTAAAAGTTAATCTCAAACTAAATGAGATTGGCTATCTTTGCTTTCGTTTATATTCTCTTCTCTGAATAGCAAAAAATAAGTAAACTATGAAAATAGAAAAAAAAATTATGAAAAGAAAATAATTTTAGTAAAAAATTTCGGGAATTTTAAAATCATTTTTTTTTATTAAGCAATAAACAACAATATACTGCATATTCATTTATATATAGTATATGAATGTGCAATATATTTAATCAATGTAAACCTTTTAATTTTGAAATAAAGAATTCAACATTATTACAATAATGTTATTAGAGAATTATTGGAATTATTTCAATTATATATTTAAAGAAATATGCAATGTAGAATTCAAATTGTAAAAAACATTTTAAAATAAGACCAAAAATATTTGAGCGAATAAAAAATTATGTGAAATAAAGTGGATAACAAATAAGGTGTTGATTGGAGTGGTAAGAGACTTCAATCTCTATAACAATGAAAATACAAATTCGATCTCGAGGAAATCCATTTTGTTGGAAGAGCTAAAAACTTTTACGCACTATGGTCCAAGAAAGATTAAATCTCATGATTATAGAGATATTGACAAGATTTATAGTAATTATGTAACTTTTGCAAGTGAAGAACACAATAGGAACACATAATTATTCAGCTCATGTTATAACTATTTTAGCATTGTATAAACATAAACAAAATATAATAAAATAAACTTATGACAAAGAAATAGAGAAAGAAAGGGAAAAAAAATCAAAAAGAGTTTAAGTATTCAGAGATTTTTTGGGATGAACTCTCTACTCACTTTTTTCAGTACAAAAATCCTATACAATTCTTTTTTTTTTTTTAGAAAAAAACCCTTTACACTTGTTATTGTTGGAAAATCAAAATCGTGAAACTAATTTTGTCATCTGATGATATATTCAGCGATAACTTAAAATAATTATTGTACTTTTTTCATTCGAAAAACACAATTTATGACCAAAATTTTGTTTCCTTTTTGTGCATGAAACAGGGGGAAATAAGATTGTCAAAAAATGAATTCTAATTAGTGAAAGTATGTCACTATTTTTGTTTCCTTTGCTTGTTATTCAGTAACGAAAAAAATCATTAAAATTAAGAATACATTAGATTTATAGTGAGAAGCAACTTCAAACCTCGAAACATTAGTCTTATCAAAGATTATGAAGATATTTATAGAAAACCCTCCAAAAAAATACATTAACAATATAATTTCCATTTATTTATACTAATTTAATTTCTCATTATGAGTCATTTACACTAAGTTTAACTATCTTAAAGGAAGAGAATTTAGTAAACGTCTCTAACACATAAAGTCAGAAGCAATGGAGAAACCCAAAAAAATAATTAGAGGGGTAGAAAAAAATTTGAAAATTTAGAGAGATTGATATAAAAAAATCACTATATTATAAATAAAAGGTAAAATTTTCTATATTTTATAAGGTAATATAAAAAAATTTAAAATTAGAGGAGGCAATCGCCACTACTAACCACTCTCTATTCCAACATTGGACATAAGTCATTAAAAAAAGAACAATCAATGATTAAATGGTGAATTAGTCTCACGATCCAAATCTGAGGCCAGCATGATCATAGTTCAATCACACAAGCCACTTACACTAATATACCTATTGAAAAGAAAAATACATGTAGATTTATTTACTTCAATTTTTTTATAATAATATTATTTTAAATTAAAAATATGTACTTGAGAATTTATTTTCTATAAACAAAATTCACACATCTACCATAATACAATACAATTTAATCAAAAAATGGTTTTAGACTAAGCCCAATACTAAAATTCGAAAAAGTCTTAAGAGTTTTTTTAATTGCAATTCCAAATTAGCAGGCAAGAATATAGAAGAAGCATTACTGATATTCAAAGAAAATTGAAATGATGAAAGAGCAAGCAACTTAAAGATGCTCAGTGACAATTACATATGACAGAGAACCTTAACAAGTAGAACAACAAATGTATTCTTAGTAATAAGTACAATATGCACATCATTTCATTCATCATAACTCGCGTTATCATTATTCGAAAAAGTCCAAGAGATTTTTTAATTACAATTCCAAATTAGTAGGCAAGAATGTTAAAGAAGCCTTATAAACACTCAAAGGAGATTAAAATGATAAAAGAGTGAGCAACTTAAAGATGCTCAATGATAATTATACATGAAAAAGAACCTTAATAACTTGAATTATAGCACAACAAATAGCAACGCATGTATTCATAGTAATAAGTACAATATGCCTATCATTCCATTCATTATAACTCGGGTTAGTTTCACCGGAAGGGCCTGAATTATATGCATAATCACTTAATCTAGTACCAACTTTAATTTCTAACTTAAAAATACCTAATCTTATATTTGTGTAACAATAAAATGTCTTTAGTCATAATCGAATTTTTCCGTTGGCCCAAATGCCACATATTTAACACGTGGATTTTTTTTTAAATAAAAATTCTTTTAAAAGATTATTCTTTCTCCAACTCAGCATCATCCTCATTTCTTCTCTTTCACCTCTTGAAAACCTAAATGTTATCTCTGTCTTCCACTTTCTTTTCATGTTTTTCTCTCTCTAAACACTCAAAATCTCAACCTTTTATTCTCTTTCTGTTGCCTTTGATCAATCCATCTCACTATCATTTACTAACCCAAATCACCAAGCTAATTTTGGACAATAGAGGCGATAAATCTAAAATCCAGCTCCCATGGCGACGTTTCACATTTTCTTCTTTATAGAGTTGAAACCAAACAAGACAGGGTTCAACTAGAAGAAAGTAAAAACAAAAAGAGAGAGAAAGTCAAAACAAATAGAGAAGAAAGCTCCATTATTACAAAAAAGCTGAAATTTATAGCTAAACCTTACTAGAAAAAGAAATTGTTAGAGAGAGAACGTAGAAATCTAAAAATAGAGAGAAAAGAGAATGAGGTGAGAGGTAAAGATCACAGACAGTGAACGAAAAGGGAAAGATAAGCATTGCGGCAATTGACAGAATCTCGAGGTTGAAATCCGATCGACGTCATGAGGATTTCCAATTGTAAGTTGATTCCATTGATTCTTTATTTTTGCTAGCTCCACTTTTCCATCCGTTTAACGTCAATTTCTTATTCATCACATTGAAAGGATCTATACAGTAGTGAGAAGTAATGGCTTTGGCATCGTATATGGCTATGGGGTTTTGGAGGCCAAATAGTGTTGATGGTGGTCGGTGAGATAGAGTTGTACAAAGGGAGACCTTAACACCAGTGACATGGAAGAGAGGGAAAACATTTTATTTTTCAAAAAAATCCACGTATTAAATAGGTTGCATTCTGTCCCATGAAAAAATTTGATTACGACTAAAGGCATTTTACTATTACACAAACATAAGATTAGGTATTTTTAAGTTACAAATTGAAGTTGGTTCCCCCATTAAGTGATCATGCATATAGTTCAGGCCCTTCCTGTAAATTAACTCTCATATCTCATGTCATCATTATTCGAAAAAGTTTAGAAAATTCCAAATTAGTACGCATATAAAAGAAGGATCGTTCACACTCAAATGAAACTGAAATGATGAAAGAGTGAGTAACTTAAGGATGCTTAGAGACAATTATACATGACAAAGAATCCTAACAGCTTAAATTATACCAATACATATAGCAACACATTTATTAATAGTGATAAGTACAATATGGCCATCATTCCATCCATTATAACTCAAAAAATTCCATAGTTTTTTTTTTTTAATTACAATTCCAAATTAGTAGGCAAGAATGTAGAAGAAGACTTGTAGACACTCAAAGGAAATTGAAATGATGAAAGAGTGAGCAACTTAAAGATGCTTAATAATAATTATACATGATAGAGAACCCTAACAACTTAAATTATAGCACAACAAATAGCAAGATGAAAGAGTGAGCAACTTAAAGATGCTTAATAATAATTATACATGATAGAGAACCCTAACAACTTAAATTATAGCACAACAAATAGCAACACATGTATTCATAGTAATAAGTACAATTTGCACATCATTCCATTCTTCATGACTCATAATCATTATTCGAAAAAGTCTAAGAGTTTTTTTGAATTACAATTTCAAATTATTAGGTAAGAATGTAGAAGAAGCCTTACTGATACTCAAAGAAAATTGAAATGTGAAAGAGTGAGCAATTTAAAGATGCTCAATGACAGTTATACATGGAAGAGAGCCCTAACAGCTTAAATTATACTATAAGAAATAGCAACATATATATTGTTAGTTATATGCCCTATAGCCAATTTGATTGATTACATTTTGGACATAATATTTCATGTAATAAATATTTTATTATTAATAAAAATACATTTATTTATCTCTTATATTCTATTTATTGAATCTCGGTAAAAGATGAAGTCTATGAGATAATATTGCTTTACCAATTAAACTATAATGTGGTTATAATTATGAGTTTTATTTTGCATTAAAGTAATGTCTCTAAATATTCCTGATCAATGTTCTCCTCATTATTGGATGATGATTAGAGCTATTAAGACTTGAAACAATTAGAGAAAATAGCTGAGAAATTTTTTATAGTTTATTATACTGTCAAGGCTCATATTTATATAGGTATTGAAGTAGTTGTTCACACAATTGTAAGCTTATCCTATACATATTTAAATTACAAAATATATTATTAGTATACAAAACTAAAATTATCTATAAGGATAGCCAATGTCCTTATCACACCCCCTCAATTCGAGCTAGAAGAGATCGAATTGTTAACTTGTCAATAAGAAAATGATGTTGAGGACCGGACAGTAGTTTTGTTAACACATCTGCTATCTGGTCTTTGGAGGAAATGAAGTCAAACTGAAGTTCTCACTTATGAACTTTGTCACGAACAAAATAAAAATCAACCTTAACAAGTTTTTTTTCGAGCATAAAAAATGAGATTAGTAGATAGATAAGTTGCACTGATGTTGTCACACCATAAAATGGGTATCTGCTTTGAAAAGAACTCGACATCTCTAGAAGTGCTTGTATCCAAGTGAGTTCAATAGTCACCAATCTAATCGCACAATACTCGACCTCTATGGAGGATCAAGCAACGATTTTCTACTTCTTAGAACTCCAAGAGACTAGATTTTGGGCATATAAATAGCATAACCAATGTTGATTTTTGGTCTTCCACATTACTAGTCCAATCGGCATCAGTATAAACATGAATGTCCTGACTGGCAGACCGAGAAAGAAAAAAACCTTGTCAACTAGTTGCTTAAAGATACTGTAAAATTTATTTAACTACACTCTAGTGTTGATTTGTGGGAGTTTGAAGAAATTGAAAAACTTTGTTAATGGAATAACATATGTCAGGTCGAGTAAGGGACAAACACTGCAAAGCACCTACAACACTACGATACAACATAGGATTAGACATAAGTTTACCCATGTGATGAAGCAATTTGTCCTTATTAGTGGATGGACTAGAAATACTGTTATAAGTGGCCATCTTAGCTTTTTGTAACAAATCACATGAATACTTGTGTTCTATTAAAAACAAACCAATTGGAGTCCAAGTAGCCTCCCTGCCAAAAAATAAGCAAGCTTCCAAAGATTCTTCAACATGAATTCCCATTGCAGTGAAGTAATTAAATTCTGGAGGAAAGAAGTACCAGTGCCAATTAAAATATCATCAACATACACTAACACAAAAACAGTCACACCATGCTTATGATAGTGAAAAAAGGAGGGGATTATTGGAGAGACCCGTACACCATGCATAATAAGAGCATTCATGAGTCGTTTATGTCATTGCTTGGGAGCTTGACGGAAACCATATAAGTAACGACGAAGGCAACAAACATAATCAAAATTGTCTGGATATAAAAATCTCAGTGGTTGCTCCGTATAAACAATATCATCCAAGTCACCATAAAGAAAGGCATTGGACATATCCAATTGCCGAATCGACCAACCAAAAGAAACAGCCAAAGACAAATAAGATGAATTATAATGGGTTTCACAATAGGCGAAAATATCATAAAATAATCTATATCGGGATGGAAGCCTTTAGCCACCAAGCGAGTCTTATAGCGATCAATACTGCTATCTAGTTTTTGCTTAATACGAAACACCCACTTGCAACCAACTATATGTTGAGCCTCACGTCATGGTACTAACTCCCATATTCTTATTTGTAATAGAGCACTAAACTCGTCATTCTTAGCAAGGCACAAATTCTTCTCATTAAGATCTTGAGTATAACACGTTGGCACTTGAATAGCTATAGTAGCAATATGAGATTGAGGTGACCAAGGATGTTGTGGTTTAAGGCTGCCAGTCCTGGAACGGGTCACCATGGTATGAATTCTACCTGACGGGTTTGAGTTTGCCAAGGAGACTGTCAATAGAACTGGTGGTGAAGGTGACAACTGTTAGGAGGTTAGAGAAGAAGATAATGATGGGGAGAGGTGTGGCACTGCTTGCGCAGGGGAAGCCAAAACTGAATGATAAAGAGTGGTTTGAGATTGTAAGGAAGAGATGGGTTGAGAAGTGCACTATAATGAGCCATTAGGAGAATTACCATGAAGTCCATCAAATGGAGGGATAGGTGGTAAAGGAATTGATGTTGGAAAATCTAGAGTAGGACTAATCTAGATGCATTATCATGGTGGTGCTGAAAAGGAAACACATGATCATAGAAAACAACATGTCGTAAGATTATGAGTTTGCAAGTAGAAAGTTCCATGCAAATATAACCCTTATGGATTTTACTGTAACCTAAAAATTGACATTTAGAAGAATTAGGTTCTAATTTATGAGCAGTATATGGTTTTAACCAAGGATAACATAACGAGCCAAAAACACGCAATTCATCATAATTGGGGATAGAATGAAATAACAGCTCATAAGGGTTACATATTATGTTCTTTCCTTATAGAAGCAGTTGTTCTTATAAGTTGAGATATATATGACATCTAGAATTAAAATGTAGGTGCTTGTTATTTGAACAAGTCCACTGAATTGACTTGCATGAGAATTCCATATGGAGAGTCACCTGTGTCTATGGAATACTCAAGTGATGATCGTGTAAGTGATCTTTTGACTTGAAATTACTAAGTTATCTTGTATGGGGGATGATTATGTTTTGATTCTTCATTCACATTATTCATTTATGAATAATAATTAGTGATGAATTGGACATAGTATGAATTGTATAGAGATACTTGTGTAATTAAGATAGGATTCATCGCCTTAGGTAAATTAGGGAAAATGTTCTAACTATTCTCTATTAGTATTGATTAAGAAATCATTGCGTAAGGTAAGAATGAAATTAACAATTCAGATTTGAAATTTCATTCAAAATGATCAATGGCTAAGATTATGAGAACTAACATGATTTAGCAAAGCAGACATACTTCATGTCTAATTACTAAATCAGAAGATTAATGATGAAGAGATATTAATTACACTGATAAATGATACACTGAAAGCTTAAGTCAAACCACTTTAACTTTTCAAATATTTGGGTAGTCATGACATATTGCTAGACACTATACATGACCTTCAAATATTAATTAATTAATTTGATTTATATTCATGACCTTCAAATATTAATTAATTAATTTGATTTATATTTCTTACCAACATATTTGGAACCTAATAGGTCACACACATAAGAATGGATGTAAGAAAGTGAAAATGAGAAATCAAATCAAGTATAACTTGATTACAAATAAGTTTTTGTACATTAAGGGTAAAATTATAATTTTTATTTTAATTACAATTTTACCTAAATTATTAAGTATTGACATAATTGATTTATGTCAAAAATTTATTAACATAACTTTTAGATTAGATAAATCTAATATTTTAATTATAATTTATTTATTTAAATAGTTAAATAAATAATTGATTAAATTGAAAATTCTATTACTTACTATATGTAATTATGATTTATTTATTAAATTTTTTAAATAAGTAAATAAGGCAACATATTATATTTTTAGTTTATAATTTATTTATTTTAACAAGATTTAAATATTTATTTATTTAAAAGATTTAAATAAATAATTATAATTTATTTATTTATGACCTAGAGTTTTCATATATAAGGTTTAAAAAGGTAGTCTAAAGATAGTTGTTGTTCATAGCCACAAAAATAAATATAGAGCGTAAGATAACTGCCACCTTCATACTCTCTATTCTCTCCATCCTCTAAAATAGTTTTAGAATTTTTCGATTATCTATTCATGTGAATACTAATAGACGCCGGATAGATGGATGGCTTCTGGTTTGCAACAACTTAGTCACGTAGATCGATGTTTCGAAGAATCAACAAAAGATGTATTCTTTTAAATAATTTTATTACTTTAATCATTTAAACGATCCCTATTAGAATAATTATTTTATTATAATTATCTTATTTTGCTTAATATTTTTCATATTGAAAACCAACATATATTCATAGTGATAAGTACAATATGCGCATCATTCCATGTATCAAAACTCACATATTCATTGTTCGAAAAAGTCTAACAATTTTTTTAATTACAATTCCAAATTAGTAGATAAGAATGTAGAAGAGCCCGGCTAAAACAAGGAAAATTGAAATTGTGAAAGAGTGAGCAACTTAAAGATGCTCAATGACAATTATACATGACAAAGAATCCTAACAACTTAGGCTATACTACAACAAATAGCAACACATATATTCACGATAATAAATACAACTAATAGCTTCCAATGATTTGTGTGTGAGTAGTATGGTGAGCTAAGTAGTGATGTGAAGTGTGAGTGAAAAGATAAAGATTAGTATATGATGGGGTGTTGATGTGAGTTAGAGAAAAATTGTGTATATATGAATATTGGTATGAATATGAGTAAGGAAAAATAAGCGCACATGTAAAATATTGTTTTTGTAAAATTTTCATTTTAGTCTTCTGCGTCTAAAGTTACAGTTTATTCATAACTTGTAAAAAATTATTTTCAATAGAGTCCAATTTTTCTCTTCTCAAATTTAACAAATAAAATATTGAAGTTGCAAGCTAAACCATAAAATGTTGATAGAATTATAATGACTTATTTTTCAGGGTTTTTTTTATTTTACATATATCATAATATTTTTTTTTTTTTAGTTATTTGAAATATAGATTTCTTTATGGAAAATTTCAAGAAGCTTCAGCAATAAATTTGGAAAATGTGTGACTTTAGAATGATGTATCTAATTAGCTTGATTGATTAACTTCCTTAAGAAAGTAACAATTGACAATACTTAATCTTGATTTTTCTCTCCAGGCAAAGTGACATATATATTTGGTAGACATATGTGACCAGCAATGAATATTTTTATAGTAAATGAATATAATAACAACTAAAAGTTAATCCCAAACTAAATGGGATTAGCTATCTTTGGTATCGTTTTTACTATCTTCTCTTAATAGCAACAAATAAGCAAAGTATGCAATATCAATATAAACCTTTTTATTTTGAAGTTAAAGAATTCAAACATTATTATAATAATGTTATTAGAGAATTATTACAATTATTTTAATTATATATTTAAATAAAAATGCAATGTAGAATTCAAATCGTAAAAAAAATTTTTAAAAAGACCAAAATATTTGAGCTGATAAAAAATTATGTAAAATGATAGTGGATAACAAACATAGTATTAGTTGGAGTAGTAAGCGACCTCAATTTCCGTAAGGATGAGAATACAATTTCGATCTGGGGATCCGCATTTTACTGAGAGAGCAAAAACTCTTTACGTTCTATAGTCCATGGAGGATTAAACCTCCTGGTTATAAAAAAAAAAAGAGAATATTGGTGGATATAGAGATGTCAACTAGATTTATGATTATTTAACTTTTGTAAGTGAACAACACTCAACAAGAATAAATATAATTATTCGGCTCATATTATAACTATTTTACCATTGTATACAAATAAATAAACTCAAATAACTTACAACAAAAAAATAGAGAAAGAAAGGAAGAAAAAAAAAAAAGCAAAAAGAGTTTAACTATTTAGAAGTTTTTAGAGAGGAACCCTATACTTTTTTTTTTTTTCTTTTTTTTTTTTTTTAAAGAAGAAAAAAGCAAAAAGAGTTTAACTATTTAGAAGTTTTTTAGAGAGGAACCCTATACTTTTTTTTTTTTTTTTTTTTTTTTTCTTTTTTTTTTTTTTGAAAAGAAAACTCTATAGACTTATACTTGCTGGAAAATCAAATTCACCAAATCAATTTTGTCATCTGAACGATACCTTAAAATAATTATACCACTTTCTCCATTCGAAAAAAATAAATCGTTAACAAAATCTTGTTTCCTTTTTATGCATGAAATAGAGGAAAATAAGATTGTCAAAAAATGAATTATCATTAGTGACAATATACCACCATTTTTGTTTTTATTCTTTATTGTAAAAATTTTGCTTGTTATTTAGTAATGAAAAAAATCAATTAAAATTTAAAATACATTAAGCTTATGAAGAGTGGCAACCACAAATCTGGAAATATTAATCTTATCAAATTTTATGAAGATATTTATTTAAAAATTCCCGAAAAAAATACATCAACAACATAATTTCTCTTTACGTGTACTAATTTAATTTCTAATTAGGAGTCATTTATACCGATAAGTTCAATTATCTAAAAGGAAGAGAATTTAGTAAATATATCTAACATAAAAAGCCATAAACAATGGCAAAACCAGAAAAAATAATTAGATGGGTAAAAAAAAAACTTTCAAAATTTAGAAGGGCTGATATTTAAAAATCACTATTTTATAGATAAAAGATAAAAGCTTCTATATTTTATAAAATAAATTTTAAAACACAACTTAAAATTAGGGGAAGCAGCTGCATTGCTAGCCATCCCCTTGTTCTGTTGTTGGTCATAAGTAATTAAAAAAAGAATAATTAATGGTTAAATGGTGATTTAGTGTCACGATCCAAATCTGAAGCCCGAGACTACCATGACCATAGTTCAATCATACGAACCAGTTATACTAATATAACTATTGAAAGAAAAATACATGTTGATTTACTTAATTGAATTTTTTTATAACAATATTCATTTTAAATTAAAAAAATATGAACTTGAGAATTCATTTTTCATAAATAATTTCATAGATCTACCATAATACAACTTAATCAAAAATGGGTTTAGACTAAGCCCAACCCTACAATTCGAAAAATTCTAAATGACAGGCAAATTTGTAAGTGCATGAAATCGCAACAAATAATAAAGAGTGAATAAAGTATCGTTCTCACGAGTATTGTACACCAAGTCCCAAAACTGTTTTAACTTATTATTATTTAAACGATCATAAAGTGTATTTGTTTAAGAAAATTAAAAGAAAAGAAATAAAACGAAATAAGGATTCAAACAAGTGGTTGTAAAGAAAATTCAAGGTATAAAAGCTACTAGGGAATTTGACTTCATTTAGTTCTATCTAATTTATTTTATTAGTTCATTAATAAAATTTTACTTATCTAATTTATTTTATTAGTTCATTAATAAAATTTTACTTGTTCAAGATAGAAGAAATAATCTTAAAATCATTGATAAGCGCTCCTAATGTATTATTAGTTATTTTAACCCAATTCAATTACTTATGTCCCAATAGTATAAACAAATACGAATTAAATCACTAAGATCTTTCATTATTTGATAAAACCTCTCATGAGTCAAACCATATAGCCCCTCTATCAAGTT
Source organism: Jatropha curcas (assembly GCF_014843425.1). Next base: position 24,110 of record NW_023591377.1, on the reverse strand, counting down.
ATTATTCCCATGAAATTTATTACATTTTTCATATAAAATATTCTCTTGATAGTAATTAATAAAATAAAACAATCTAAGTGAGAAACACTGTTTGGAAGCATTAAGCACAATAATAAATTATATCATGAACAAAGAAAAACAAATCTAACTTTATAAATTGGAATAAAAATTTAAGCTACATCAAATCCCAAGTATAAAAGTTTAGTTTAACGTAATAAATAAATTAAACTCAAATTAACTTTTTAAATATTTTCATAAACATTATGAATAATGAAAATAAAATAAGAAAATTTAAGAAATAAAAACTAGTTGGCGAATAACTTGTATTGCTTCGTTGACTCTTAATCTCTAACTTGATTGTTTAAAATCTACAAGAGAAAGACAATGCAGAGAATAGAAGATGGAATAATCAAAGGAATACCCTTGTGGTAGTAAAAATCTGTCCTTAAGTAGACTTTGTAAGGCTTCTTTGAGTTTAGTTAGAAAAAGTACCTAACTTGTCGAGAAAGAAATAGAATTATGATAAGAACTAAATTAATCTTATAGTTCTTTCCAATTAGGAGTCCAAGTTTATCAATGAGGATAGAACTCGAATAAGGTACTGAGCTTTTGTAGTTGAAGTTGCTACAATAGGAGCACCTCTATCTATGAACAGTTGGTTGTAAAAATTCTAAGTGGACTAGGTTCAGAATTTAAAGAAATTTCCACCGTCGTTCGCGCTAAAGACACATCAATTTCATACAAAGAACTCTTTGACAAACTCATAGATCATGAACTCTTTCTTAAGCATGAAGATCTCAAAAAGTCTACAACAACTATCACAGCTGCAATTGCCTAAAAAACCTCTCCAAATAATAATACACCCATGACAAATAGAAAGCAACACCACCTCAAACATGGCATCAATCCTTCACTAGAAATTCCAGCAATCCTAATCAACAATGGCGTTCACCATTTTACAATTTCAGTCATCAGTGGCGTCCATCATTTATCCCTATCTCTCAACCTTGTGTGCGATGCCAATTATGTGACAAATTAGGTCATGTAGATAGTGTTTGTCACTCCCGCTCTCACAATCATATAGAAGTTAAAGCCAACTACACTGTCAGCTTGTGTCAAACTAATAACCCGTGGGTTGTTAACTTTGATGCAAATCACCATATTACTGTTGGCTCAAGGGTTAAATCTTAATCTCGAGACTTTGATGATTAAAACAAAATAAATAAATTTAAATTATATTATTTGTGCTAATAATTGCTAATAATATTTTATGCAGATTACATATGGAAAGAAATAAATGAACAAGGCAAGTCCTACAAATTCAAGGATTGTGAAGACATTTGAAGACCCTTGTGGTTAGATTCTTAGGATTCATTATAGGATAGAGAGAACATCCAATTATAAGCACATAATCAATTTACTCTCTCTTTATCAAAATGATTTTTCAAAACTATCTCTTTAAAAATCAAAAACTTTTTCTTTCGTTTCATGCTTCATAAAAATTGGAAAAGTTTAATTTAATTTTTTGAATTTTCTTAAGGTTCGAAATATTCAAATTATCTAAATTAAAGAGACTTTATCTCTAGCAATTTTGATAATAAGAATAAATTGAATAAAGATCTTATGTACTTCATTTTCGAAAACAAAACTTTTTTGAAGATCCAAAAATCTTGATTTTATTTTCTTACCTAAATGAAGGAAGATTATATTTTAAATTGTTTTTGGTAAATCAAAAACTTTTTCTTTCATTTCTTGCTTCATAAAATTAGAAAAGTTTAATTTAATTTTTTGAATTTTCTTAATGTTCGAAATATTCAAATTACCTAAATTAAAGAGACTTTGCCTCTAGTAATTTTGATAATAAGAATTAAAGATTTTATGTACTTCATTTTCGGAAACAAAACCTTTTTGAAGATCCAAAAATCTTGATTTTATTTTCTTACCTAAACGAAGGAAGATTATATCTTAAATCGTTTTTGGTAAATAAATCCTTCGAAAAATATTTTTCAAATATTTACGTTCGAAAATCTTTGTTTTTAAGGAAAGAGAGATTGTCTCTCATTTGCTTACCAAAAAGAAAGAATATTGACTCAAAAAGATTTGGTAACAAAGATTTCCTTATCTTCTAAATAAGGAAAGTCAATATTCTGATTTGAAAAAGAGATATTCACTTTCTAAAAATGAGAGTCACAGCCCTCTCTATAAAAAGGCTTTTGGCCTTTTCATTTTTAAAAGAAATGGAGAAAAAAGGGTTTTTGTTTTATAAAGACTATTCGTTCCATTGATCATATCTTTTATCTCTCAAAAACTTACTCTCTACCCCCTTATTTCTTTTTCATCTTAATACTTTATGTTTTATCTTTAAAGAGGAAAATAAATTTTTATAAAACAACTTCTTTCCAAAAACGGTTCTGATTTTTTTAAAAACGTTTATTCTAATCTTAAAAAACTATTTTTCCTGTGCTTATTATTTGACATTGCTGTCTGTCTATTTAGATTCGTAATCTTTAGGAGACAGGTTTCTTTTGGATAAAAACTTTTGTGAAATAGCTTAGGTGAAAAAAGCTAATTGTGAAAAGGTTATCAAGCAACTTCGTCCGTGAGAGAGATTATAATGTCTTGGAATTGAGTTTCTTACTCTGCCAAAAATAGAAAGGGGTTGAGGTTTAAACTAAAACCTTTTGGAAAATTCTAGGTGGGACAAAGGGTAGATGCTAGGTGTTGATCTATTGCCTTATACTGTTGGTTTGTCTCTTACCTTGAAAAAAAGAGATAACATAGTTGAGGATCTCAAATGGAGTATTGAGGAGTGGATGTAGGCAAGTTTAGTTGCGAAACCACTATAAATCACTGTGTTGATCGTTTTATTTCTGAATGTGCTTGATACGTATTTTACTCACACTTCTATTTATATTTTAGAAATGCTAAAAGTTCTTGTTTTATGGTTTTGATATTCTAATGACCATATGCTTTATCTGTTCTTGAACATTCTAGAATTCTGGACTTCTGCTGAGTGAATATACCAAGTGGTCATTAAACTGTTCTTCTATTTACAGTAATTTCACTACTTGGGTTTCTGTTGACGCGTGGATTTATGCCTCACCCGACCCGATGATGGATATGGAGGACAAAGGATAGGTTTCACATAAACCGAAGTGTGTTAACTAAAAATTGAACCAAACCGCCCAAAGGGACCTGACCCCGCCCGTTAGGGCTGCGTCACGCAGCTATCACTTTGCGTGACGCCACTTCTAGCTGCGTCACGCAGCTCTAAACGGGTCTGACACCCTTGGGCTGCGGCGCACCATGCAGTGGCCTGCATACTGTTTGTATGGATACGCGGACAACTGTACGAAAGTAAGTGCGCGTCACTGTGAATACTCAAATTGTTGACTTTGCCAAAAGCATGTTTTTCCCGGACATGCAAACAGTCCGGCACGGACCAGAGGCCATTTTGGAAGCGCCAATATGGTACTTGAAACGTCCGGAAAATTACGAGGATCACAGAACTGGTCCTGGAATATTTTTTGGAGGTCGTGAACTCCCAGAAAAGCCTCCAAAACGAAAAGACTTTTGGAGGTCGGAAACTCCCAAAAAAGCTCTCGGAGCGAGACATGGTGGCCACCACCAGCTACGGCGGCGCCGGCCGCCGGACACGGCGGCTCCTACCGCCTAGCATGGGCGGCACCTGTCGCCCCACCGCCTGGGCGGCACCTGCCGCCCCACCGACTGGGCGGCCCCTACCGCCCAGCATTTGGGCGGCAGCTGCCGCCGAGCCAGGCGGCACCTGCCGCCCTGGACCCGAAAATGGCCTATAAATAGACCATTTTCAGCCTATTTTGACACCCCTGTCTGTGTTGACGGACGATCTTTCTCCCTCCCACGCTCCTTGCGTTTTTCTTTACCGCTTTTTGCATTTTAATTTTTATTACATTATTGTTGTGATATTTGGCCACTAAAATTAAATAAATTAAAATTGATTAATATTTCCCAAGCGAGGAGCTTAATCTGGAATTAAGAAGCGGTCGCCGATTAAATCAGGTATGTAAACGAAACTCTGCCTATTTAATTTCAGCACCAGCACTTCATGCCATGATTTCTCTCCTACTCCTAAATTCTACATTGCATAAATGCATTTCACATCATTGTATTTAAAGAAATAAATTGCTTTAATAAAAAAACATTGATTAAGGCTTAACGCCCGATTAATCAATAAATCGTGGTTTAAAGCTTTAAGTCCGACAAATATTGGCTAAAAAGCCTTAGTTAATTAATAACTATGGTGCAATTGCCTTTATTTCGAACAAATTCGCCTAAAAAGTCCAATTAAACAATAATTGTGGCTAACGGCCTGCATTCCAATTTTTGGCAATAAAAAATTGCCTACATCAAATCCACATTTTGGGCAAAATGCCTTAAAATAAGCAATCTTTTGGCCAAAAGCCCTAAAAGTCAAACATTTTTGCGACAATCGCCTAAATCGCATTTTTTTTGGCAAACAAAATGGCTTAAATCAAACACAATTTTGTGGCTTAAAAGCCTTAAAATTAATCATTTTGCGACAAATCTCTTTAAATCAAAACATTTTGGCAAATAAATTGCCTTAAATTGCTTAAATCAACACTTTTTGGCCAAAGGTCTTAAAATCAATCATTTTGGCGACAATCGCCCAATCACATCATTTTGGCAAACAGATTGCCTAAATCAACACATTTTGGCTAAAAGCCTTAAACTCAATCAATTTTGGCAATAATAAGCCCAAATATCAATTTTGGCGACAAATCGCCCGACAACCATTTTTGGCACAAATGCCTTAAAGCCATCAAAATCAACATTTTTGGCATCAAATGCCTAAAATCAAATCAATCAACCTCTTTGGCAAAATGCTTAAACAAAATCATGCACAAAGCATACACAAAATCATGCACGAAGCATACAAACAATCATGCATTAAGCATACCCATTCAAAGCCCTTCAAAGAAGGGCCTATCGAACTGACGTTGACTTTGAATCTTCCATTCAAACGGAAAGTACGTTAGGCACGTTGGGGGATTTAACCCGGCGGCGAAGTTTCGAAAATCAATACTTAAACATGGGATAATTAATCCTAAGTAACTAGGTTAATTAAAATTGGAGTCAAATAGGGTTTTTTCCTAGTTTAAACCCTAAAATTAATTAAACAAGGCTGGCACTCCCACACACACACGTCATTCTTCCTTTAGTCAGTATGCATCACTGCCCTATGATGTTCGGTAAGGGGTTCCAGTTTGGCGAATTCACTGGGGATTTATGTAATTCATTTTGCAATTAAAGTGGACCTACAATTGTTGCATATAACCTAACCGCCCCTTCTTAGGGTAATCATTAATGTGTACTTTGTTTGTGCAAGGGTAATCTTAGCAAATGAACAAGTGTCTTCCTTAAGAATACTTGACGAAAAATCTTGAACTGTAATTAAAAATTGATCAGGATATTAAAAACTTGTTGATTATGTGCACGATTGAGAATCTTTTTCTCATTGCATAAAAAAAATGAACTTTCAAATGGAATTTCTTCTCTTCTTGATCAACTTAAATGAGTCTGATACAAGTAGCGCTGATCGGCATCTTCCTTGATTATCGACGACAAGCCAAAGCCGTCCTCCCCTGTTACCGTGCAAACATCCCTAACCTTTTGGGGGTGGCCCAATGAAGTATGCCGTACCGTCGGAACCCACGCGAAACCTTTGTTCACATGTGGTTAGGTAATATCCATGCTAAAGGTTCAAGGGTCCCTTAATAAACCGATCCTATTTGCCGTCATAACTAATAGAACCTATCTCTTTAGGACTGTATGCAAACCCAATGAGCGAATTATCTCATTGAAACGGATTATGACAATGTTTGTTGTGCGCATTCGACGAAACATATCATAGAACACGGAATATAATAACAAAAGAGATACAAAATATTCTTGTTTTTTTAGTCAGGCCAACAGTTGGATCAAAAGGGTCCCGGATCTACCTCAATATCAGCCTTACCTGAACACAATGTTATCCACTATACCTAATCCAATTACCCCTACACCTTACAGGTACCCCCTGTTCAAGTGCCCACATCAGTGCTAACCGCATCTACAGTACTATCACCGAATTCACCAACTTCACCAATGGCATCACTTACAGACATCAAAAACCTCATAGACCAAATGGAAGCCCGAATGGAGGTTAAAATGAATGAGGCATTGGCTGCCCAAAGAACTGCCCTGTTAGCTGAACTAGGGGGTGGTAATGGAAATGGGGCTTCAGTTGGGGGAAGTGGCCATGCTACCTCCAATCAAGGACCTGGTGCTGCATCTGCATCCTCAAACCCTAACCTCAACTTGGATGACATGCCCTCTAGAACTGCTTCTGAGCCGGAAGCTCAGAAAATGAGAGAAAAACTAGAAACCACCAAACACTAGAAACCACCAAACAGAAAAACAATGAATCCTTTCCCTCGTTCCTTACGAGGAAAAGGGCCAAGGTCGCCCAAATGATCAGCCGGCCCTCTGAACAGGAACAGGTAGACATAATTATAAAAAAACTATTGCCTGTTTACCAACAACAATTACAAACCCAGTACCTACCAACATTCCAGTCGCTCATTGCCACTGCTACGAAGGTAGATGACCTGATTCAAATGGGGCAACTAAAGAAGACTCGGGTTCCTCAAAATACAAGAAACCTAGCCAAGCTGGCAAAGTCCATGAAGTGGCAAGCATCACCCCCACGAATCCTTTACGCGTGGGTAATATGAGAAATGGCAATCGCTCAAGAAGGACATATACTGATCTCGGGATGTCAATCCTTTTGATTTTTCGAGAGGCCGTCAGGGCCAACTACATCAAGCCCTTGGAAGCAAGGCCGCCGCCCGACCCTTTACCAAGAAACTACCGAACCAATGAATACTGTGAATATCATCAGGGTCATGGGCACGAGACTGAAGCGTGCTGGATGCTTAAGAACCGTATCCAAGACCTGGTGACCTGTAGACCGACGGTTCATCATCCCAAGAAGTTGAGTCAAACATTAGCACTAATCGCACTAATCCCTTACCAAATCACGGGGTAAATGCTATTGTTTCTGACCAGGAATTGATCGATCCTTTCGAACTATTCCTAAAAATGAATGACACCTGTGTTCTGAACCTGAATGACTTATCCGAAGAGGTAACAACTGAACTGGGAACAGAAGACTTCATGCAGCCTAGTCTCTTTGATGAGGTTGCGGTTATCACAGGGAATGATAGAAATCAAGACCTGTCAAGACCTGCTCAACCTAATCAAGCCGAACGAAGGGCCTCTCACCAATTGGTACGCCGAGGAGGAGCGCACTGCTGATAAACCCCCTCCCGAGTCAAACCTGGAGTCAAAATATGTAATCAAGTCCTGTATTGAGTTTGAGTCTGACCCTGAGTATGAAACCGAGTCAGAGTCCAGTGCCAGTCCTGAGTCATCTGTGTCGGATTCTGAAAATCCAGATTTCAAATTTGATGTAATCTTTGAAGACGATTCCGTCATAATCAATAAAGGTTTGCAAGTTATTGATTACCCCACCTGTCTATCTTTCCAAGCATTTCCAAGCAAAAATAAAAAAAATGCAATCAAATAAAAGAATACGAAATGAAAAAAGAAAAAATAATAATGGCAAGAAGAAGAAAAATGAAACATACATACATTCATCTGATTGTGTGAACAGGGAACAGATCAGTGAATGCTTAAAGAATTTTTTTGGCCGATTGCTCATGTGGGGCGAGTGACATCACGGGAATTGACCCGATTCCAGTATATCCCGAGGCTAAGCCAGTGAAACAGAAGCTAAGAAGACTGAAGACCGAATGGTCCTTGAAAATCAAGGAGGAAGTGGCCAAGCAACTTGAAAATAAATTCATAGAACCTATTGCCTACCCGACGTGGTTAGAAAACATTGTGCCAGTACCAAAAAAAGATGGCAAAGTCAGAATGTGTGTAGACTATCGGGACTTGAATAAAGCATGTCCGAAAGATGACTTCCCCTTGCCGCATATTGACTTGTTGGTAGACCGAATGGCGGGACACGAGATGGTCTCCTTGACCGATCTTGCTGTCGGGTACAATCATACAACACCAAATTAATGATGCATTTAATCCGACAAGAGAAGACGGCGACTTCATCACTGAATGGGGAACCTACTGCTACAGGGGGTTCATGCCTTTTGGACTCAAACAATGCCCGGTGGGCAACCTTATCAAAGAATAGGCAAACGGACTATCTTCCATGACATTGATTCACAAAGAAAGTAGAAGTGTATGTCGACGATATGGTCATTAAGTCAAAAATAGCTGACGAACACACAACCGCACTTGAGAAGTTCTTCCTTAGACTTCGAAAGTACAATTTGAAGCTCAACCCGGCAAAATGCCTGTTTGGAGCTACATACGGAGTATTTCTAGGGCATATGGTCAGCCAGAAGGGCATAGAGATTGACCCTTCAAAATCCAAAGCCATTTTGGGAATGCCAGTACCAAGGACGGAAAAAGAAGTTCGGGGTTTCCTGGGAAGGCTACAGTACATCAGCCGATTCATCAACCAATTGGCCGATACTTGTGGACCGATTTTCAAATTATTGCTTAGGAAAGAAGTAGCCGTTAAAATGAATGAGGATGTCAGAAAGCTTTCGACCAGTCAAAGCAATATCTGTTATTCCCGCCAGTTTTACAAGCCACCAAGGCTAGAAACCTTACTGTTTACCTATCAAGTGACAGAAGAAGCATGGGTGCAATTTGCTTAAGCTCAACAAGCAGAAAGATACAATAAGAGTGGAAAATGCCGCTTGAATTACCTTCAGCAAAAGGATGTTGGAATACTGAGCTAAAAAATATAATAGGGATAGAAGACAGTTGGTGTTTGGCTCTAGTCTGGCCTGCACAAGCTGCAAACACTACCTTCGTCTTACACTATATATGTTATTTCCGAATCAAACCCCTTGGGAAATCCCTTATTCGGAAGAGGCCCGTTCTTGATCTGTAAGATGGCTAAGTGCGAGGTGTCGGTGCTCGCAGCCTATGATTTAAAATTTTTGTACACGGAAAAGAGGCAGTGAAAGGCGGAGCCTTGGCTGATCAACTAGCAGAATTACCGGTCGAAGACCAAATGCCGGAGGTAGAATTTCCTGATGAAGACTTAGTGAACGTAGAAAGTGAAGTCTGGGAAATGTACTTCGATGGAGCCTCGAACTACCATGGAAATGGGGTTGGAGTCGTATTCAAAACTCCTTGTGGAGAGTACGTCCCAATCGCAGTCAAATTAGATTTCGACTGTACTAACAACGAAGCCGAGTATGAAGCTTGCATAAAGGGGTTAGAAGCAGCCCTGGAAAAAGAAATAAAGGTCCTCAAGGTTAAGGTCCTCAAGGTTTTCGGAAGATTCCAAACTTAATAGTCTCCCAAGCTTTAAGGGAAATTGTGGAAAATTAAAGGAAGTAGCGTTGGGTCCTTACCTACAAACGCTTGGACGAAATGGATCAGCAGTTTGAGGATTATATCCTTCCATATTGCCGCGAGCCAAAAATCAGTGAGCCAAAAATCAATTTGCTGATGCTCTGGCTACTTTGGCCTCCATGGTTAATGTAGGGGGAGACCAAGTCATTCGACCTCTGATAGTTCTGCTTCAGAAACAGCCAGCACATATCATGAATTTGGTGGATGACAAGCCCTAGTATTGCGACATACAGAATTATCTTTAGGATGAAGCCTACCCGGAGGGATTCACTAAGACTGATCAACGGACATTGAGACAGTTAGCATCTGGATATTTCCTTACTGAGGGAGTTCTGTATAAAAGAAGTTGGAATGGTTTGCATCTAAGATGCGTTGATGAGGGAGAAGCTCAAACATGCGACTCCTACATTTAATGGAGAGTCTGTCCACCACATGAACGGATAGCCTTGTCGAAAAATCAGTGAACCTGGGTATTGGGTTATTACTGGTCAACCATGAATGCAGATTGCGTGAGGCACGCGTAGAAGTGCCACGAATGTCAAATTTTTGCTAAACTACAAAGACAGCCTCCAGTCAATTTGAATCCTATTGCTTCACCATGGCCTTTCACAACTTGGGGCATAGACGTGATTGGAAAAATTCACCCGAAGGCTTCTAATGGTCATCAATTTATCCTGGTTGCTATTGATTATTTCACTAAGTGGATCGAGGCAACCTCTTATTCAGTTTTAAATGCCAAGAAGGCAGCACAGTTTATTCGTACTAACATCCTTTGTTGGTACGGAACGCCATTCGAGATCATCACGGATAACGGGTCTCATTTTCAGAGTGAATTTTCTGACCTGCTAAAGCAAAAGAAAATTCGACATCATAAGTCCTCACCCTATCGTCCACAAACAAACGGAGCTGTAGAGGCTGCAAATAAGGCCATAAAAGTCATTCTGCAGAAGACGGCTAAAAAGCACACCAAAGCTTGGCGACAACAAGCTACCAAATGCCTTATGGAGGATACAGGACTTCAATTTAGAACCACCCAACCGGAGGCAACTCCGTTAATTCGGGTATATGCTTATGAGAAGCAGTATTGCTATGAGCTGGAAAGTTCAGTCAGCCAAGGATATCACAAGAAAGTCAGATCAACGCGAAAAGCAGATTGGGGAAGATTATCATTTGCCAAACTTTTGGGTATGGATGAAAAAGCGGTTGCTGAAAGCAATCCACCAAACCAAGTTACCAAAAGAAGGAATGGGCACGAATTTTAATAAGAAGGTCCCAAAGACGAAAACTAGAAGAAGGCTGTTTGGGTCTGAAGGAAATTAGGCAGCCAATTCAGATCACGTGGAAAAGTATTCGTCCTCATGGGCTGGCCCCTATTGTGTTGAAGAAAGTATTGTCCGGCGGAGCCGATCAGGAGCCGTTATTTTGACTGATTTGGATGGCTTGGAATTCACTAATCCATGTAATTTAGATCAGCTAAAAAGATATTTTGTGTAATTGCAATCATGGCATAATGTAAAACGAACTACATTAGACCTGATTCTCTTTGGAAAAAAGAAAAAGAAATTATGTATCGGAGATATGTAGGCAGCCCTCATTGGGCGCGGTCTAAACATTAATAAAAAAAATCATTTCATATTTCATTTTCTTTGCCAACAATAATAAAAAAAGAAAAAGAAGTGAAAAAAAAAAGAGAAAAAACCCGCTAAGTCGAAAACCCGAAAGGGCGGCTTAGGCAAAAGTCGAGGCCCTCTAAGTTGAAAACCCGAGAAGGGCGACTTAGGCAAAAATGGGTAGCTCGCTAAGTTGAAAACCCGAAAGGGTGGCTTAGGCAAAAATTAGAGCTTGAATAAATAAAGTTGGAAAAACCCGAACAAGGGCAGCTTAGGCAAAAAATTAGAGCCTGAATCAAGTTGGAAAACATTGCTTGGAAAGGGCTAATGGACATGCCCAATTAAAAAGCCAATAAAGTAAAAGATCCAAGTCAAGCATGGGAAACCCCTAATGAGCCCTAAAAAAAACAAGCAGGTCTAAATCCAAAAAAAAAAAAAATCCAAAGCCAAAACATACATCCAAAGCCAAGGAACAAAATCCAAAATCCAAAGTCAAAGTCCCAAATAAAAAGTCAAAAGAGTCAAAACAAAGCCAAAACACAACAAATCCAAAGCCTATTGAAGCCTAGGTGACCCGTCGCCTCCGTGGGGCAACGTCCTCCGAGTCATCCCTAGCTGCTGAACTCTCTCCAGCCTCGCCTGTCCAAGGAATCAACACCATCACCTCACCAGTCCTAACCCCATCACCAGCGTCAGCCTGAGTCCAACCCTCAAGTGCACTCAGCAATGTGTTCCTCCTTAGCTTTTCAACCGGCCAGACAACACCAGCAGGATTAGGTAAAGGCCTAACCATCTGATGGTCCCTAACCCAAGCTCTAAGGACAGCACGGGTAACTCCCGGAGTGATGGTTGAATCATATAACGAGTCATCCATGATCGGTACAGTCTGATCTATTCCCATCCGCCTCATAACGCGCGAATCACAGTACCAAGTACAATGGGTAAGGCCTAGAAGGTAAACCTGAGTGTGGCGAGAGCTAAACTGGATAAAGCGGGTAATGCCATACCAAGGTACGAACCACAGCACCTCATTTGAACCACAGCACTTCATTCGGACCCAACTCAATCAGCCATGAGGTCCAGGCATCAACAGACGGATGTGTGATCAAGATCCTCCGCATGCGATACTGGACAGGTTTATAAGGCAGCAAAGTAGGAGTGGCAACCACTCGGAGATGGTACTTCAACCAAACCTGAGTAACGGATCCTTTCTATTACAAAGAGACAGCCCAAAAGAAAAAGAAAATATATCTATAATATAGAAAAAGAAGAAATACCTGAAGAATAATAGGAGAAACCGTCCAATCCTCAAAGCCTAAAGCGGCTCTGTCGAGACTCCTGATGGTTTCTGCCAGCACAATGCCACCCTATGCAACCCATATCCCTCCATCTGGCCGAACCGAACCATGGGACAAAGCCGCAAATCCCCGAAGCCCGGATCCTTGTTGAACAAGAAGCCAGCCAATAAACAAAAAACCAAGGCCCGCATCCTTAGTCTCATCCGGTCTGGGTCATCTGAACAAACCCCTGAAAACTCATCAATCAGGGACAACAAAATTGCTTTCTGATCGCCAACAACCATGGCCCTAGCTTGAGGACGGTTGAACTAAAACAAGCTTTCGAACGACCGAACATACCCAATCTTGACCTCATGCCTAACCAAAGGGGCATTAGGGTCACACCCTATGATAGCACAAAATTCCTCAAAATTCCTAAAAAGAGGACACATCTCCTCCATCATGGCTCCAAACCGGAACACATGGGCCTCAGGGTCCCAAAGTCTGATGCAGGCCCATAAAAGTTCCAGTCGATTACTACCCCCCTGAGGGTAACGATAGGAGAGAGACCGTACCTCCCCAAGTTGATCTTTTCGACCTTGGAGAGACTCTTAATCCAGCTGTGCATGCTGTGAGTAAAAAAGGGATTCATTCTTTGAAATTAAGAAAAAGAAGAGAGAAAAGAAAGGATGAGTGAAGAACCAAACAAAAAAACTAGTTTTTATAGAAAAATGCGCCGAACGACGGCAGCAGCAGCCGCCGAATCAAGTGCAGGTACAAATAGTTCCAGTACAAAAAGCAGTGCGACAGCATAGTCAAAGTTTAGTACAGGAGTTTCAGATAAAAAAAAAAAAAAAAAAGAAGGAAGAAGAACAAAAAAAAAAAAAAAAAAGAGAAAAGAACAGAAAAATCTGGCAACTATTGGCTTCAGCGACGGGGCCTCCTCCCCCTCTGGTCATCATAGGCCTCCCGAGTCCAGGACGCAGTTAGTTCTTGCTGCATCCCAAGAAACAACTCCATCATCTGATTGATCAACCCGACAGGAACCTGAAAATCATACAAAGGAAAATACAAGTCAATATTAAATCTCTTATGAATCCTTTTTGTAAAAGATTTATCAGTCTTTACCTCAGTAATATTCTCGGAGGGAAGAGCCGTGTTACCCACAATCTCTAGGGAGACCTCCCGAAAAGCTGGAGGACCGTTTGGAGGGTAGTAAGGAATGCTGTACGACAGACGTAGATTGACCAGGTCTGGGTGAAGCGGCGTGGTAGCCTCCGAAATAGCTCGGGGAGCCCCGTAGGAACCAGCCGAGCGGTTAGGCCGAGCCCGAGACGGACCTTCAATCGGAGTTGAAGAAGTGGGATCAGTCGTAGGCCTCCTCCTTGGAGTCCTAGTCGAGGGGCCCGAAGCCCGAGAAGAACGGGGGCCGAGCAGCCGGGAAGGAGTCGATCTCTGAAGACTATCAAGCCGAGATCCAATGGGCGGCATCAGAAAAAGCCTGCAAAACTCGGCATAATCTCCCTCCAAGATGAACTCCCCATACGGAACACCCTCAGTATGAGTATCGGCAAGCGTCATATGCTTGCCCGCCCGCATGTCCTCGGGAGGAGGAAAAGGGATAGAACGACAGCCTCTTATTTGAAACTCTACTCTCTCGCCCAAGTAATATCGTCTCAGGATGGGATGCGATAGGACCACTCTCTGCCGAGACAAGGCATCTGACCGCTGGAAATGGGGGTCGACCTGAATCCAGCTCTGTAGGTGGGTAGCCATCGCCCCCATCTCAACCTATAAAAGAAGCAAATATGTTAATAAATCCTTTTTATTCAACATATTCAAGAATTACTAAACACATGCCTGCGCCAGACTACAAGTATCAAACCTGCGCCGAATTTACAAGTATCAAAAAAGGCTTCTCAGATTCTACTTTAGCGTGTTCTTGTGCCGACGGTATGAAGGTTTGTTCGGGTACCATCTCCAAGCCAAAGGTACCAGTTCCCGATCCGAAGATCAGCATGAATCTGCTCTGGGCGAATGTAAGGGAAAGTACCTCAAATGCCCAAGTCTGCCAAAAAAAAAAAAAGAAGAAACAAGATCAAAAGAGGTCAAACAAAAACAGGAAACAAACACCGAATGCTTCTTCACATTACCTTCCCAAGAAGTAGTAGGTCCGTGAGTTTTACAGTGGCCTCCGACCTCAGACCACCACACTTGCTCATCATACATGGCGGCTCAGAATAGCGCCGGCCCGTCGTACTCCTCAAGATGGGGCTAGATTTTTCAAACTCTTCAGATAGAAGGATTGAACTTCTCTTTCCTGTTGGACCAGGAAGTCAAGCAAACATCCAGCAACAAAGGTAAATCTGGCCACCTGGTAGCCCGTCAGCTCTCCCCCGCCTTATCTAGCATACAGTTGCAGGGCTGAGAGATATAAACCAGCGTCCTGAACGCTCAAATCTGGAGTAGCAGAGCCTGGCCGACAAATCCGAGCAGGGTCTATCCCGATCAAGCTCCCCATGTCCTGGTCAGGGGAGATCTCTGTCCTCAGTCATCATACTAATTCATCCAGGCCGAGTGCCAAAAAAGGGTCCCGGAGATCACAGAAAAGTCCACAGGGGTCATTGTCATCTCGCCCCAGAAAAATGAAAAGATTAGTTTGGTATTCCCACCAATCTCTCGGCCAAACGCCAGTAACTCCCTAGTGGCTGTTTCGGCCGCATCAAATGCCTCAGGTGAACCAAACGGACGGATCGATATCGCTCCAACGCGGTGGATTGGGATCAAATATCATCGATCGGGATTTCGGACATAGAGGGTTCTCAGCCCACATCCAATTTTAATATAAGGATCCTTAGAAAGTTAAAGACAATGTTACAGAATTATTCCACGGTTCCTTACTAAAGGATAATATCTTAGTTCTACCCAAGCACTGCATTACTAATAAACAGTAAATTGCAGAAAATAGTAAAAAAAATTCACAATCATGCCACAGAGGCGCCGGAAAAATCACAATCAGGCACACAAGTGCCCGAAAAAAACATTTCAGGCCACAGAGGCCCGAAAAAACACACTTTCAGGCCACACAGCGCCGAAAAAAAAACACATTCAGGCATAAAGGCCGAAAAAACACAACTTTCAGGCCACAGAGGCCCGAAAAATTTACCAATCAGGCCACACAGGCCGAAAAAACACATATTCAGGCCACAGAGGGCCCGAAAAAATCACATTCAATCGGCCGAGTGCCAAAAGGGATCCCGGAGATCACAGAAAAGTCCACAGGGGTCATTGTCATCTCGCCCCAAGAAAAATGAAAAGTATTAGTGGTATCCCACCATCTCTCGGCCAAAGCGCCCAGTAACTCCTAGTGGCTGTTTCGGCCCGCATCAAAATGCCTCAGGTGACCCAAACGGGACGGATCGATAATCGCTCCAACCGGGTGATTGGGATCAAATATCTCGATCGGGATTTCGGACATAGAGGTCTCAGCCACATCCAATTTAATATAAGGATCCTAGAAGGTAAGACAATGTAAGAATTATTCCACGGTTCCTTACTAAGGATAATATCTTAGTTCTACCCAAGCATGCATACTAATAAAACAGTAAATGCAGAAAAGTAAAAATTCACAATCAGGCCACAGAGGCCCGAAAATTCACAATCAGGCCACACAGGCCCGAAAAAACACATTCAGGCCACAGAGGCCCGAAAAACATTTCAGGCCACACAGCCGAAAAAACACAACTGCCCGAAAAATCACAATCCAGGCCACAGAGGCCCGAAAAATCACATTCAGGCCATAGAGGCCCGAAAAATCACATTCGGCCGCAGAGGCCTGAAAAATCACATTCGGCCGAAAATTCACAATTCGACCTAAGGCCCGAAAATTCACAACTCAGCCTAAGGCCCCACAATCCCAATTTGGCCCAACGTCCGAGTTTCGCCTTCAAAATTTGCTCCTTGAGACGGCCACTGGCTCTCATAAATCATTTTTATGATAGCCAGTGGGGGGCAACTGTGAATACTCAAATTTTGACCTTGCTACAGTAACTTTGACTTTCCCGAAAAACACATTCAAGGTGCCACAGGAGGCCGAAAAATCACATACAGAGTGCCCGAAAAAAATCACAATCAGCACAGAGGCCCGAAAATTCACATTCTGGCCACAGAGGCCCGAAAATCACAAAGGCCACACAGGCCCGAAAAATCACAATCAGGCCACAGAGGCCCGAAAATTCACGATCAGGCCACAGAGGCCCGAAAATTGACAAATCGGCCACAGAGGCCCAAAAATTCATGATTCGGCCTAAGGCCCGAAAATTCCGAAAAAAAAAAAATAATATACATGCAATAAAAGTGAAAGGAGGCTTACTTGGGCGAAGATGCCAGTTACGGAGGCGTGAGTGTCAGCGTCCACCGTAAGATTGACTTCCTCGACAGAAATTCCCAGGGACTCCAGATACTCCTCACCGCTCAGATCAGAGGAAGCCATGAAGGTATGAAATTCTAGAACTTTAGAAGTTGAGAGCTTTAGAGAGAACTCTTTGATTTGGAAAGTTTGGAATGAATGAAAATGAGTCTTTTCAAGCTATTTATAAGCAAATAGCTAAAGGACGGGCCTCCTGGATGCGTCCGATTTTCGCCTTCAAAATTTGCGTTCCAGACAACCACCGACTCCCATAAATCATTTTTATGGTCGGCGGTGGGGGGCAACTGTGAATACTCAAATTTTGAGGCTCAGTTTTGCTACAGTAAATTTGACTTTGCTAAAAGCATGTTTTCCCGGACTGCAAACAGTCCGGCCGGACCAGAGGCCATTTTTACTCAAATTTTGAGGCCTCCAGTTTTGCTACAGTAAATTTTGACTTGCTAAAAGCATGTTTTCCCGGACTGCAAACAGATCCTGGCCGGACCACGAAGGCCATTTTTGGAAGTTCACCGAAAATATGTCAATATGGTTACTTGAATCCGAATTTCACGAGATTGCAGAAACCGAGGTCCCGGAATGATTTTTGGAGTCGGACAACTCCCAAAAAGCTCCGAAGCGCAGACATTGGCTGGCCACCACAGCCACCGGCGGCTGTCGGCCGCCGGGACAAGCGGGCTAGCCGTCAGCGTGGCGGCACCTGCCGCCCCAACGCCTGGGCGGCAGCAGCCGCCCACGCCTGGGCGCAGCAAGTCGCCACATGGGCGACCTGCCGCCCACGACTGGCGGCACCTGCCGCCCAGACTTTGGGCGGCAGCTGCCGCCGAGCCAGGCGGCACCTGCCGCCCTGGACCCGAAAATGGCCTATAAATAGACCATTTTCAGCCTATTTTGACACCCCTGTCTGTGTTGACGGACGATCTTTCTCCCTCCCACGCTCCTTGCGTTTTTCTTTACCGCTTTTTGCATTTTAATTTTTATTACATTATTGTTGTGATATTTGGCCACTAAAATTAAATAAATTAAAATTGATTAATATTTCCCAAGCGAGGAGCTTAATCTGGAATTAAGAAGCGGTCGCCGATTAAATCAGGTATGTAAACGAAACTCTGCCTATTTAATTTCAGCACAGCACTTTCTCATATTTCTCTCCTACTCCTAAATTTCTACAATTGGCATAAATGCAATTCACATTCATTGTTTTTAGCAAATAAATTGCTTTATAAAACAGTGATTAAGCTTAACGCCCGAATTAATTCAATAATCGTAGAGTGTAAAGCTTAGTTCCGACAATATTGGGGCTAAAATTAGCGACAAATCGCTTAAATCACAATCTTGTGGCTAAAAGCCTTCAATTAATCACTTCTGGCAAATAAATTGCCTTAAATCAACCAATTTTGGTGATAATCGCCCAATCATCAATTTTTTGGCAATAAATTGCCTACATCAATTTTTTGGCTTTAAAGCCTTCAAATAAATCAAATTTTGGCGACAATCGCCTAATTCACATCAATTTTTTGCAACAATTGTCTAAATCAAACTTTTTGGCTAAAAGCCATTAAAATCAACACTTTTGGCATCAAATTCAACACATTTTGGCTAAAAGCCTTAAAATTAATCATTTTAGCGACAATTGCTTAAATCAACACTTTTTGGCCAAAGGTCTTAAAATCAATCATTTTGGCGACAATCGCCCAATCACATCATTTTGGCAAACAGATTGCCTAAATCAACACATTTTGGCTAAAAGCCTTAAACTCAATCAATTTTGGCAATAATAAGCCCAAATATCAATTTTGGCGACAAATCGCCCGACAACCATTTTTGGCACAAATGCCTTAAAGCCATCAAAATCAACATTTTTGGCATCAAATGCCTAAAATCAAATCAATCAACCTCTTTGGCAAAATGCTTAAACAAAATCATGCACAAAGCATACACAAAATCATGCACGAAGCATACAAACAATCATGCATTAAGCATACCCATTCAAAGCCCTTCAAAGAAAACTCGTTGACTTTGATCTTCCATTTCAAACGGCAGTTACGTAGGCACGTTTGGGAATTTAACCAGCGGAGCGGCAAGTCGAAATCACTTTAAACATCTGGGATTAATTAATCTATAGGTAACTAGGTTAATTAAAATTGGAGTCAAATAGGGGTTTTGTATGGATACGCGGCAACTGTACGAAAAGTAAGTCGCGTCACGCAGGCTTACGGGTGCATCACGCAGCTCTTACCTGCGTGACGCGACTGCCCTGTCGCCCTAGCCATATAAATACTGCGTTACACAGCAAAAACGAGACTTTTTTTGGGAGACTTTTGAAACATTTTCTCATTTTTCTCTCTAAAAGATTAAGGCATTTTAGACAAAAAAAAGAAAATGATTGTGGCTAGGGTTTTCCTCAAAGACTCCAGTGAGTAACCTTGAGGAAGATCAAGCTATTAGGCACATAGATTGAAAACTTGAAAATATAAAAAAAAAGGACATAAAAAGAGTAAGAGAGAAAGAAAAGAAAAGAAAGGGTTTTTATTGATAAGATTGGACGTTGAATCTTCCTGGAACCGTGAAGTTTCATCCTCAGATCAACCATATCGTATGCAATCCTCAAATCTGAGGGTTAGGTAATCATCTAAACCCTTCTTTTTGCATTTTTTTTTCTTTAGCTAGTTATTTATTTGTGAAACCCATTTTCTTAGTATTTTAGTTAGTTTGGTTTTGATTAAACCACATTTCGCGCATATTTGAGTATTTCTGAATCATATTAAATCTCTGTTAACAAGAAAGAAACGTAAAAAGGACAATTTGAATGGTAGTTGCAGACCAGAGCAGCCGCATCACGCAGCTACTACCTGCGTGACGCGACTGTTCATGTCCAAAAGTCTTTAATATGGATTGGACCACCTGCGTAACGCACCTATTCGCAAACCCAGGATACTTTTGTATTTAATGTGATATTTCAGGTGAATAATCAATAAAACTGAGAATATTAATAAGTCGCGAATAGTTCTGTCACCACGCAGTTAAGGAGTTCCGTCACGAGCGACCGTTCTTTTCACTAGAACAGCCGCGTGACGCAAACTGTTCCAATTTCCAGTACACAATAGAGTTGCGCAGCGATGTGTTCTTATAGATCACCGCGTGACGCGCACTGTTCTAAAAAGTTCCTAGGACCGATCCAGAATAAGAGACGAGAGTTGCGTCACGCGACTGTTCTTTGTAGGACACCCGCGTGACGCGACTGTCTCCCAGCTTCAATTTACTTATGATATTTTATTTAAATTTCATATCAATTAAGTAGATTTTAACCCTAATCCAGGAAATAATCAATTATGGGCAAACTAAGTTTTAATCAAACAAAGTCAATTAATTATTGATGATTATGAGCTTTTGAGGGATTTATTTCTTATTATTTACTATTGATTATATTTTTAGACTCGGTTTGTGGCCCGCCTTTAACCATAAGGCAAGAGTGGGTCTTTTATCTTATTTGATATGTATTATGGATGAATGATGGATGATATGATTTATTTGTGATGAATGCAATAAATTATTTTGGGACGGTTAATTATTTTCCACATAGGAACTCCGGTTCGATTTCATTCGGATTGGGTTTTAAATAATTGGCTTTTGCTAAAATAAAAATCAAATTTAGAAAATCGTAGGTTTAAAAGAAGGCCGATTTTTCCGGGCTGTCGGCTTCCAACGGGCCGACGTTACCCAATTCCCTTTACTAGAAAACCTCATTTCGGTCGCCTGACAGTTTTCCAAAACCAAAAGGCCTTGAATAAAATGGGTAAAATGGAGTATTTTTAAAATAAATCAAACGGTCTCCATTCCCATTGCCGAAATAATGGGTGGCGACTAAAAACGATTTATAAGACCGATTTATCGGCGCCGCATATCCAAAAAGATTTTATCACTTTTTTTAATAAAGTATTTAAGTACACCAAAATAAAACCGCGATTTCTGGGGGGGGGGGGGAAACAGTTTTGGCGACTCTGCTGGGGATTTTGCACCCATTAATCCCCGGTTAATTTTAATAAATTAATGGTGGCAATTAGGAATTGACTCTAAAAAGCCTATTATTTCTAAATAAAAATTGGTTAGAAAAAGCCGATGGAAAATAATGAATCGTCCGTACATGTTTAATTGCTTTCCTTTTCTTCTTAGGACCTTTGCATTCATTCGCATTTCTCTCTTCTCATCTCATTCTACCCGTATCACCCTTCGGTACTGGTGTTAAGTTTGACGGTGGAACGGTGGATCTAGCCTAGACCATGCGATTTAGGTGCATCCATCCGAGAATTAACATTACTACCAACCGCAAACCTAGTACCTTAAAGGTGCATCAAAAGGAGTAGGCCCAACAAAGCCCGAATCCTGTTCGCGGAACCCAGACTTTGTTCAGCCCAATAAGACCGAAGCCCATGCATATAGTTCAAAGCCTTAGTTACTTCCACTAAGGTGCAACCGATTTTATCTGCTGTTGAAATGCCGCATTCATTTCCGAGAGTTTATATCGTCAATCTCAAAACCCCCTGTTGGTTGTCGAGATTAGACCAATTCCTAGTAGGGAAACAGATGTCCGGAATTTTATTACCAAAATGGAATCCGTGTGTGGCTGAGAAATAAGTGGGAAGGCATGCATTTTTCCCAAACTCCCTTCCCTGATATGATATAACTGTACATATTGTTGTGACATTCATGCACCATGTAACCCACTTCTCCTTTTTCATCCATGCCATAATGAGCTAATGCTCGGTATGGAACATTTCGACCTGATTGTAGACCGGATTCTTGAATTCATTATGAAAAAAATATGCAATCAGTTATAGTGAACCTAGTGAACTAATACCCAAAAGAAAAGGGAGTTATAAGGGGGTTGCAGTTCCTTTGTATTTAAACATTTCTCGCATTATCTGAAGATAAGTGAGAGATTATAAAAATTCTGTAACAAAATAACAGAAAATCCTGCTTGGGACCATATGTTCCAAGGCAAAAAGTAAGGATACAAAAAATAAACGACAAAAAGTAAAATCCCGCTCGGAAATTCTTTCATTCCGAGGCAAAAGTTAGGGATTCGAGAGAAAATTGTCAACCGTAAATCCAAAAAGAACGATTGACGACAGACAATGCTTGAAATGTTTAAGTACAAAACAAGTTATTGATGCATTATTCATACCGAATTTTTGATCCGGTCGTTGAAATCGAGACCTTATCTCCATACCGGCTTTAGCACATTAGAAATGCATTCTGGTCTTAGCACATTAGAAATGCATTTCTCATCCTATGTGCTTTCATTTTCTCATGCATACATGCAGGACCTACTTTAACTCATACATTTTTTGTCAGAACTGATTCTTCCCGGGAAGTTGCTTCGAGAACTTGGATTCGACACTCTGGTCAATGCCTAGTCAGAACATTCCCAATCCCCGAGTTTACTCTAGTCAGTTCAGTGAGTTATTCAAGTTCATCGAATTCAGATTTAGATTCAGATTCAGATCCAGTAGAAATGGCAGATGATATGGGGGATGAGCCAGGATTTTCGCAAGCTCAGATAAGAACTATTGCTCAGATTGTAATTGTGGCCGGCAGCTCTTGCTCAAACAGGGCCAAATCAGAATACTTCCCCTATCGGGTAGGCCAACCTGTGCTTGAAGGGAGACGAATCCCAGGAACCTGTTGCGAGTAATCAGGCTTTCCTGTGTGGAAACACTTGTCCCGCGTCGAGAATATATGCTCAAGCAAACTCGCCGATTGAAAGAGGAGGTTCGACAAAATGGCGGAGTAAGAGAAAGATCCGGCCCACAATTTTACATACTGAGTATTGTCCTGCACCGACCAGCATCGATTCTTTCAAAACCTCAAGCATTCCATATTTGAGGGATAATGATCGCTCGTTCTCATTGGTCTGGAATTTTCCGAGGTATCCCAAATGAACCGTATAATGAGGAGATTTTTGCGAGCATTCCCGCAAACATACATTAAGGATTACCCGGAGGGTGGTATGATGGTTTAGACGAGGAGGTCAAGAATTGGATTTAACTGCAGACGCTTTCTCACACATTCAAGACTGAAGAGGGAGTGATTGAGTTCAGTCTGGTGATTTGGGAGAGTTTGACGACAAGGAAGATGAACAATTTTGATTACATACAGAAGGTGGAGGACTAAGCTGTATTAGAGTCTCAGACAAGAGCCAAAGGACAGAGCTGATCTAGGAATTCTTTAGCAGGAGTTGTATTGCCCTTTTTCAAGGAAAGGGATGTTGACTCAAACCTCTCCACCGATTATTTTCCTTGGTTCATAGTGCGAGTTTATAAACATTGAAGAATTGTACAAGGAGAAAAGAAGACAAGGTGGGTTTTGGTAATTACCGACTTCATATTGGTGACAGAAGGTGCCGGAAGCAGTAATCAGAATCAGCATCAGGAACCAGTCAATTGCCTGATAGGTGAGTTAATGGAATTTAAGAGAACTAGAGAGAGTTTCACCGATTTAGGGAAAAGACCTTTGAGCACATACTAAGATCTCTGCATCAGGAACCGGGTGGTGGTCAAAAATGCAGTCGATCCGACTAGCCGGTCGGAGGAGGTTATATGGGACCGAAACTATGATTACCATTTACCATCAGTGCAAAGGGCATTCAACTGATGAATGTTTCAAATTAAGGCACGATATTCAAGATTTGATCGACAGTGGAAAAATTACCAAGCCTTCTGAAAAGGGCAAACCAAGCACCAAGAATAATCTGCTTCCCCAATATCAGTACAATTACCCGCCTCGTAGGTCCCAGTCGGGTGGATCGGTCAATGCGATTGGGAGCGGATTACCAGAAGAAGTGATATTAGCCGAAGCAGAATGGGAAGAGCGGATGTGCGCCATGTTGAACATATGGGACGACTGTAGCAGTGATGAGGAAGAGAAGGTGCCACTGAAAATTGAAATTGAGAAAAGTATCACTGTGAAGCGTGCCGGAAGATGAAGCATTGAAGCAACTCAGCTGGCCATTCAAAAGGAGTTGGTTCGATCAAGAAGGAACAATGGTATCTACAGCAGTGAGGAAGAAGTGATGAGTAGCATGTTCAGAGCTTGACCGCAGCGGGCGAGGTGTTTAACATCCTGGGTTAATATGCAGGACTAAGGGAAAAGAGATTTGCTGTTTAGGAATAACGAGAAAGTGACGGAGAAAGGCGTGGGGAGAATCCGAAGGAGAAACGACATGAGGAGGAGGTAATGAAAGGGCAAAAGAAGGCCTGCGAAGTGGGGAAACCAGTCAGAAACAGACGCCTTTGCTGG